>VFFE01007004.1:496782-573826 GCA_008921705.1 Burhinus oedicnemus
TTTAGGAAATCATTTGAGTACCTACATAAGTCATTTGGCTTAATTGTTTAAATTTCAAGGCCTTTTGAAAATGGGGTACCAATAAGAGGCTGCCCATACTGAAAAGCTGGTGGATTTGTGGTGTTATCTGAGCTCAATTTTAATTCTCTTACACATCTCTAAAATCTCCTATTGTATAATTTTCCAGGTTGACTACAGCAAATACGTAGCTGTAAATGTGGCAACTTCTCACCCACACTATGACAGTGCAGGAAATATTCTCAACATGGGTACTTCAATAGTTGATAAAGGGAAGACAAAATACATTCTGTTTAAGATTCCTCCCTCTGTGCCAGGTAAGATATGTCTTTTATCAGTATTTTCTACAAACTTTTTAGCAATTTGTTTTCTTCTGAGGTTAAGGGTGGTGATAAAGCTCTTCTAGAGACTGATGGCATTCATTTTCTTATTTTTAACTTAGTGTGAACTTAATGTTAACTGCTTAGCCTGTCTGGACATGTGCTATTACAAAGATTCATCTCGAATACTGTGTAAACATTGCTTTTAGAAGAAGTTGCTTTTAGAAGAATTTGCTTTTAGAAGAATTCTACTTTGAATATTACTAGAGTGGACTCTTTTAGAAGAATTTCCACTCCCTGTATTGTAATGTGTGGAAGGAGGATGAACAGAAACAATTTTATCTATAGGGCAGTATATATAATTTGAAGTTGTAAATTTTAATTTTCTTCATAAATGAAAATGCTCTTAAAAGGCTGATTCTGTGATTATAGGGAAGCATAATACCAAATAATACCTAATATAAACTTAATTCCTCTCTAACCTGGACTACACTAGGCCTTGCTGAAATACCATCCTACGTTCACAGAGCAAATCACTTGCTCTTTTTCCCTCAAGACAATCCTTTTTTTTGTGTTGTTGTTTAAAATCAGCTTCTAATGTGATGTCTGTCCTCCTGGTTGAACAATCAAGAGGCCTTCCACAGCTGAAGTTTGTAATTTCTAACTGGGG
This sequence comes from Burhinus oedicnemus, assembly GCA_008921705.1. Lineage (NCBI taxonomy): Eukaryota > Metazoa > Chordata > Aves > Charadriiformes > Burhinidae > Burhinus > Burhinus oedicnemus. The sequence continues at coordinate 497,791 of VFFE01007004.1, forward strand.
CTCAAGCAAAGTCAGTATAGATCAAACAGGAACATCTCCTCAGAAGTTCAAAAACATGGCGGCATTTGAACCCCCTTGTAAAGCTGCCGATTTAATTGAACACCTTTCCCCTCTATGCTGGAACTTCTCAAGACAGTAACCAGTGGAATCAAATACTAGGACGAGGGGGTTCTGTCTAGATGGATCCAGCATTGTGATATTACTTTGTTGCTTCACTCAGATGCAAACTTCTATGTTAATTCTGTAGGAGGAAATGAACCACTTTCTTAACAGGAAAATGCAAATAAAACTGAGAGAACCTGTTCTTTCCCACTTCATACACGGGAGAAATCCTAGCACAAGACTGGAATGGAATTTATTATAAATATAATTTTCTTTTTTATCAATTATGTTCAGAAAAAGAAAAGAAGAAATCTTGTTTTAAACATCTGGAAGTGGTATGCTCCATCCCTTCTCGCTCCCTGCTCCACCCAAGCTACTACCATAGCTTTGGAATCACGGAAAATTACATTGTCTTCATAGAGCAGCCATTCAAACTGGATATTGTCAAAATGGCAACTGCTTACATTCGAGGTGTGAACTGGGCTTCCTGCCTTGCCTATCATAAGGAAGATAAGGTATTTTTCCTAATGCTGAGTAATGGAGTCAGCCAGGCCAGTAACCTCTTCCACACTGTTCTGTTTTTCATCTGGTTCATTAATTTCAGTAATCCCTCATTTTTCTTCAACCCTTGACTTTCATGTTGCACATTTTTTTAGAAGTTGCATTTTTTTTTAATACTATCATCTCCCATATCCAGAAATTTCACAAATAAATATCTGATGCTGAAATGCTTGAGAAAGAAGATAGTTTGGCATTGTTAGAAATACTGTGTCAGCAGAGAAATTCAAAACTGCACGAGCATCCCAGACACATACCGTTGCTCCTGGTCCAAACAAAATACTGTATATTGTGGCTGAGATCTGCTCTAGATCCATTGCATCAGACAGGAGAGGCAGACCGGTGGAAAAGCCTGCATCCAACCATAGGAAAGTCTTTCACTGTGGCAACTGAAGAAAAAAACTGTTTTCTGAGAATCTTATTTCCACATGCTCTGGCCATCAATAAGTGGGGCATGCTGGGGTAGAGAGCACCAGCACAGAGCACTACAGAGACTCTGGACTAAGGCAGATTTATTTAACTTAAAAATAGAGCAGGGGATTTTCCGGGTTTTACCAGAAAACTTCAATCCTCAGTCTAGCCCAAATAGTAATTTGCAACAGTAAAATGAGTTTAAAGCACCTCCACACTCATTTTACTCCTGCATTTTTTGCTCTTAAGGTTGGAACCTCTTGTCTTCTAGCAGCAAATCCTGAATTCTTCATATGCTTCAGTAGAAACAGACAATACATTAGAATGTTGATGGCTAACATTACAAAACAGTTTCCTAAATAACTATTTGCTGATCACTAACAGTTTTAAATAATGTTTCCTATCTTTCAGACTTGGTTTCACTTTGTAGACAAGAAGACTAAAAAAGAAGTATCCACCAAGTTTTATACCGATGCTATGGTGCTTTTTCACCATATAAATGCTTATGAAGTGGATGGCCACATTGTTTTTGATATTATTGCCTATACAGACAACAGCTTATATGACATGTTCTATTTAAAAAACCTGAATAAAGACTTTGAAGAGAACAACAAGCTTACCTCCATACCAACCTGCAAGCGATTTGTTGTTCCTCTGCAGTATGACAAGGTAGAAAGAAAATGACTTTTTAATCTGTTCTTTGATCAGTAATTTAAAATACATCAGTGTGAATAATGACTGAATTATTAGTTTCCAGCCCTTATGTGCAAACTTCTGATTCTTTAAAAATAACACATACACAAAGTATGCAGGAGGGGTTTTTTTTGTGTATGTATTGTGAGAAATGGCAATGAGCAGCTGGACGTACAATTACATGGATCTAGGTTCTGATACCATCCTTTATGGAGAACAGGGCTATTAAGCATATATAATTTCCTTACCAGTGAGATTATTTGTAAGATGCTATCAAATACAAGCAGATGTATGAACTTGGCTGTTGACTGGAAGGGCATGCATGAGGTTTCGCACAATCTGTTTATTCCACTTTACTGGAAGCGTATATATAATATATGTGCTCTCCCAACTGTTGCAATGGTTTTATTAAAATTAGAAGATTTCATTTAAGTCTGAGATTTACCAGGAAGAGGAAAGATTTTATCTTTCAGTTTAATTTAAAACATCATTTTACATCATTATTTGCAGTGAAGATTTTATACTGCCCAGCAACTTGGGCAAGTTTCTGCCTGATACATTTGGAATGGACAATACCTTTTCTTTCTACATCCTAGAATCTTGCTGCTTTGTTCATGTCTCAAAAACAGTTATGCGGCATTGACAAAGGATGTGTTGGATCACATTGGCTATCCAAAGTACCCTGCAATCTTAAGAATTCAGCAATAGTATATTAAAAACAAGAGTACATTACACCTATTTTTGCACTTGATTTATAGCAGGTGCAAAAAAACCTAACCTTGGTGACTTTTAGCGGGAATTTGATACCTAATTCCTTGAAACCCTTCTTCATTAATTAAATTCTCAAACTATGTAATCCATTTATTGTGCTTCTGGAACATAGCCATGTCTATCTAAACCTTTCTTAAGGCTCGGTGTGATTCAAAATGATTATGATATACTAAAATCCTCTGAGTATAACCAGATTTCTAATGAAAAGGTCAGAATCTAATGTTACAAGAAGTATAACAACAAGGAATTTCTTCCTGAAGCTGGATTATTTGTTTAATCCCAAAATTGTCTATATTAATATCAAACCTGATGAAAGATCTAAATTAGAATCATATTCTTAGAGACACATCACTTGTTCAGCATATATCTCTTTCAGGATGCCGAAGTAGGTTCTAATTTAGTCACACTTCCATCTACTGCAACTGCTGTAAAAGAGAAAGATGGCAGCATCTATTGCCAACCTGAAATACTATGTGAAGGTGAGACATATCCATTATACAAATCCCAAATATGTTCTCTTACACACACATAGGTGCATTCTAATAATGCCTAAAAGCTGTTCAAATATATGAGACCTTCACAAAGCTAAGAGAAATGAAACTTTTAATTAATAAGTTTAGTGTAGATATTGACAAAATCTTTCTCTTCTTTACTTCCCTCCTCTGGGTCTATCCCATAATACGTGACCCTGAATGTCTCAGATATATGTTTATCAAGTGTGAAATCCTTTCAATGTCTGAAGTTACATTGGGTTTATATTCACATAGGATCCCAAGTCTGATCTTACAACTATTAACCGGCTTGCAAATCTACCTGTTACAAGAGTAATTTTAGTTAAATAGGTCTGTTATAAATGAAAAATTGTCAATTTTGGACTAACAATGCTGGCTTAATTATATTGTGTTAATGTCCATCCTCAGCTTTTTAGAAATTCAGACGTACAAAACCTATGCAACATCTGTTTTAAAGACTGTCAAGGTTTTTCACAGAGCAAAACTTCCTGAAGATTGGCATATGTAAATGTACATTTTAGCTACTTTTCTTCTCTTGTTCCTAAGTCTTAAACTTAATTTTACCCAGGGATAGAACTGCCTCGCATCAACTACGACTATAATGGCAAAAAATACAAGTACGTCTTTGCAACGGAAGTCCAGTGGAGTCCAGTTCCTACAAAGGTATAATTAACATTTACAGAGTCAGGAACTGTATTTATAGGACAAAAATCAAATTGAAGCAGTTATAAGTAGACCATATTTTTCTAGTTTGGACCAAAATATAGCCTAATCCGTGTTCATACATGCAAATTTAAAGTGTGTGGTCCTGAGGCCAGAAACTGCAGTCTTTTTTTCAATATTAAGTTAAAGCTTCTAAATGACAACACTGCAGTTGGGTACTATGTTCATAAACATCAGCACTTGAAAGCAAGGAGATGAAAAGTTGGACATACATTGTTAGCTTACTTGTATGGTTAAAACAGCCTCACTGGGCCAAACTATGGAAAGAATGTATCTTCATTTTACAGTTGAAAATCTGGAACGTTATTATCAGCTGTTAAAAACACATAGTTCCATAGGCAGCAGAACAAATGCTTTCTTACAGATGTGGCTTGAGATTGGATTCTCAAGTATTCAATTGTGAATGAGTTTCTGTCAAAACTTTTCCCATTGGTAGGTCATTCACATGCAAAGAAACATGAAATGCCTAAATTCTTATAAGGGTAAGCTCATGTTGAACCACTTCCCTCATAAAGTATTAATAAAGTCGAGCTCCTTTATCCAGCTTTATAATGTCCCTTGAACCCAATAGATACTGAGACCCTCACTTTTCTGCTAAATTAGGCTGAAGTTCCATAATGTGCCAAGAGCTACGAATGACAGTAGGAAAAAAAGCACTAGACAGATATACATCTGTAATATTTTTCCCCCTTAGGAAACCTAACTAAAAAAATAAGGTATTGCAACAGTATATGTTATGGTTTGAGAAACCCCCAACAATTTATTTTCATTTAGACAATTATGACCCCACCCCACCCAGGAAGGGAAATCGGGGGGAAAAAAACAAGGAAACCCGCGGGCTGAAATATAAACAGATTTAATAGAATAAGACTTTATAATTAACATTAATAACACTAAAGAACCAATATTTATCCTGATACCAATATAAAATATACAAGGATTATACCCAGCCAATGCTATCAGTAGGAAGCTGTGCACTCCCAGCAGCGGACAGCAAATGTTGGACTCTGTGAGCGCTACGGCTTCGGGAGGAAGGAAAGGGCTCAGGGGTCCGGCACCAGGGCTAGAAGTTCTCAGGATTGCAGCCATCATAGATGAGAGAACTTCTCAGCAAACTTTCTAATTTATATTGAATGTGACATTCATGGTATGAAATAATCCTGTTGGCCAGCTTGGGTCAAGTGTCCAGGTCTCGCTCCTCCTCATCCCTGCACCTGGCGAGCTCGAAAACACTGAGACCTTGAAATCCACACACCATAGCTGGCTATAAAGTAAATATTCTCACAAATTCAGACAGTAGAATCTTCTAAAAGTGCAGTTTTCCCAAGCATTAGAAGAGAAATTAGTCTGGTGTCACTCAAATCAGGACAGTATATAATAAATTAAAAATATTAAAAGAATATCTATTTTTTCAGAAAGCTTTATCTTTTTCAAATGCTTCATTTGTGTATGCATGATGCCAACTTTTCAGGAGACAGCCTAGAGTACAAATAGATTAAGGTGAAAAGTATTAGTAGTTGAAGGTAAGAGTATTGTACAGAGAAAATCACTCTTTATGATTCTTGTTCTGTGAGCAGAGCAGAGCAAATTGAGTTCACTGTTGGTTCTTGTATATAATTACTACAACTGATTACAAAATAAAGCTGGATTTCTGCATGGTGCAAGAAATTTATTGCAGTACATCTGACAGTAGCTCAAACAAATCTGCAAATTTGTGATTTCCAGTGTAGATAATCCCTGCTCGTCTTAAATATAATAAAAAACGCTGTTAGAAGGTTTTTTGTTTCACATCAGTTGCTTTTTAATGAATGCAGGCACAACAGCAACCGTATATAATCCTTAGGTAAAGTCTGTCAGCGAAACTGATGTTATCTTGCGTAGAAGGGAGAATTCTTCCAAATTCTTGCTCCAGTAATCTGAATGCTTTCATTTTTGTGTAAACATATTTTTTGAGTAAAGGCCAAAAGGGAAGAGAATATAACTGCATCTCTATGGGTAGAGAAAAGGCCTTAATAGAATTGAACTGAAAATGTCAGGCATCCCCACAGGCAATTGGTTTGGTCAGGCACTTGACCCATTAATGAGATGAAAATCTATACTCCGTTCCTTCAGTTAATACCAGTATCTATGTGGAATTCTTGACCCATTGGTTTAATCTTTACACATCATTATTAATAGCCTTTGTTCTGGCATATATATCCTACTTAACAACAGAAGGGCTTGAGAAATATTGAGGTCACAATAGAAGGAAAATAATTCACAGGATTAGAAAACGGAAGGTTTAAATTCTGTTTCCTGCTTTACTACGGAATCGCTGTGATTTGGCGCAAGTCACTTAAATGTTCTGGGCCTTGGACTCTTTCTCTATATAGTGAGGGCATTATTTATAGTGACAGTTCTCTCATGATCTGTTAGTATTTGTAAAATACTTAAAGACCATAAATGAAAGATGCAATTGTATTCTAACGAAACAAAATTAAAAGAACATTGTGTGATTATGCAGCCGCTAAATGTGACTCTAACATTTTCCAGGTGTACCCTTCTTGTGATGACACGTGCCTTGTTGCTCCTTAACTCTTAGCATTGGTCCCCCATGCCAGCAGTCTGTTCATGTTGTACCTTTGGAATAAACCACTGTCTGGGTCACTGACATTTTTATTTTCTGGTCACAACAATTTAGATTGTAAAATTTAATATCGAGACAAAGGAAATGCTCCACTGGGGAGAGGACCACTGCTGGCCATCTGAGCCCATTTTCATTCCCAGCCCTGATGCAACAGAAGAGGATGATGGTAAAATAACGACAACATTTTGAAAGCTGGGGTTACATGAGTTTTGCATTAAGTCTTACAAGTTTCATTGTTCTTAGTCAAGAAAGCTGGGTTGATGCTTCCACTGTGAGATTAAAACTAGCACCAGCCATTTTACTCCTGCAGACAAAAAACCAAAGCAACAATAGACCAAAATCAGCTTGCATAATGTCCCAAGGTAGCCATAAACAATAAAACCAATGCTTAGGACTTTCCAGAGAGCCACTCGGAGCTGGATTTATCAGTAGTTTGGAGCAGCTGAAGCTGGGGGAAGTCAGTGTTGTTACAGATGAGAACATGACGTGGCAGTTCAAGTATCCCTGTAATCTCAACCCAGTTCTGTTCTCAGGTGACTCCTTGCAAAGGCAAATGCCAAGTAGCTGAAAGGATGAGTCCCAAAACTGCCAGGCACACCATTTAGTGTTGGTTTGCTTTTCTCCTTCCTAATGAACTGCAGGCAGACCAGAAGAAAGCACAGGAGAGAAGCATTTGTTAGTTCTTTGGCACCCTCAGTCAGACTTCTTGATCTAGTAAACAGTTTCAGTTTGTGTCCTGAAATTCTTAGGAAATGAGAATTCTTTCCTGACAGTGTTATCTTTTCTGCTTGGTGTAACTAGTATGTGCTTCTAATTCTTCATTTGTATGTCACAGGCATTGTTTTGACCTGTGTTGTGGTGTCTGATCCAAAGGAAGCACCCTTCCTACTTGTCTTGGATGCTAAAACATTCAAAGAATTGGGCCGAGCCACAGTAGATGTAGAAATGCATCTGGACCTGCATGGAATGTTTATACCAGAGAAAGATTTGAAGACTGAGACTGAGTAAAATGCTATTTATCCTATTACACAGACTGAGACACTGAGACAACCTTCTATTGAATGTGGGATAATATCATTCAGCAACAACCTTATCTTATGACAAGAAATGACTAAATATAATCTCTTCAATGACTATATATAATCTCTTATAAGAGACAGCAATAACTTTTATTACCAATAATTATATGCACAACTGGTACATAACTATTCCAAAAGAATGATCAGTATTAAGTGCTAATGTTGTATACAACTCGTGGGGCAGGGAATAGGAGACAAAGGTAACAAGAAATGTTTTATTTGAGTAGACTATAGCTTTCTGAGCAAATGAAGTATTGTATTTATAGGATGATGTATGGCATGAGTCACATATGTCTGCAGCTCATGTAACTTTCATGGACTGTTTCAAGACTGCAGCTCACGATTAATGTTGTCTCCTGCCAGAAAACCTCATGCTGAACTATCTGCTATGATACTAATAATTCATGGCGATGCATTCTCTTGGTGCTTGATTTCTTAAACTCCACTATAACCAAAGTATCACATTGAGGTGCTACAACTTTCTAATTTAGAACCTAAAAAACCCCTGCTTTGCTAATAATTTCATGGTGTATTTTTCCCTTTTATGTTGACAAAAACAAGTAACTTGAAATAGAATATATGGTTTTATGTAGTATTCAATTATACTTTAGTGCTATTCCATCTTAAGCACTTTATATTTAAATCAGTTTTCCTTGAGGAGAGTATCTGACATGACATTTCATGTAATTAGATGATTACATTGTGTAAAAGATAAACAGAAATGTAGTATTTATTCATATTGCTAATAGTCTCTGTTAATAACGGTATGCATATGAATGAGGGCAGTGTATTTCTAGCAGAACTCAGATAAACATGTTCAACAAACTGTTTAGGTGAAAGAGTGAAAGACCTAATTTAGACCTCATCTGAACAGTAGCTGAAACTACAAGCTATTGTTGCTATAGCTAAGCCTTTGCTTTGTTGTCTGCTTAGGACCATCCATGTTCTGACATGGGTTTATCGTCGCCTGTGACAGATGCTTCCTAATGAAAGTACACAACTCTCATTCAGAGTCACAATTAAAAACCATGTTCCAACATCGAGTTCAAATGCCAAGTATACTTGACTGTTTTTTGTTATAGGAACGGCATTTCCTAATCCCCTGAGTGTATTTCTGTTTTCTGATTTGGGGCATTGATTTTTCTTTAAATGACAGCTTCTTGGTTTTTTAATTACATTTTCTTGTTGTAGCTTCCTTTAGTGTTGGGGGCATCTTTATGATGGAGAAAACTAAGTACACATCCATCCATTTTAGGTGTTCATCTGGTCTGTACGTATCACCACACTACTCGGGTATCGCTCAGTCGTGTATATGCACTGTCATGCTGTCTCTGCTGCTCACTGTGTTTTACAGGTAGGAAACAGAATAAAATCATTGTCATTTACTGCCTCCCCATCACATGAGAATCTGGGCTGGTGGCTTGTTCGTGGTTCTCTAAGATGTTTACAGCAGAGCAGGAACTGAACCAACATCATCCACAGTTCTTGTTTGTGTTGTAACAACTATACCTCCCTTTATCTGCTTAAGTCTTTGCAGTTTGTAAGTATAAAGAATATACAGGCCATTTTTAATGTAAAAAAAGTCACTGTGGTCAGATCTAGAGTTAAAATATGCAGGTTTGGGCATTCAAATGTTTATATATTCCATAAAATGAAAATAAACACTTCCGTAAGGTGTGTCTACAGAAATAGTCATCTTTAGTGTTTTCAAGGCATATTACAACTATTATTTAAGAGAACTTTATCTTCTAAAGAAGAAATTGAATTCCATTTTTGTAAGCAATATGGAACCAGTACTGGAATGGAAGATTGACTTCTGATGTTGGCAAAGGGCACCAACTGTGGGGTGGTTTCTTTTAATCTGAAAAAGTTTGGATTTAACAAGTTTCCACAAACATTTCTGGAATTATAAAGTGGTAATGAATCAAAAGTCTAACCATTATTATAGATCTCCTTTATAAGAGTTTGTCTCCAGAATTTCTTCTGTAGAACTCATAGTGTTATGTTTTCGGATGATCAAGAGTTTAGATACAGGAGTTACCTGATTTCTGAGGAGCTAATTCTTACTGGCAGAGATGACACGATAGGGGAATATTAATCATAAAAACAAATCAGATTTGTTGTCTGCAGTCTAAGAAAGCAAATGTGTTATTTATGTTCATGTAGAAATAACTGCAGAAAATAAATTACAAGAACTTGTATTTGGTATGATTTTTTAAACAGTGTGTTGTATTCACCTGGTCAGTATTACACGAGATTTGATTAGCATCAAGTTTGTAGTCAACCTGAAGAGAAAAACAGTGAGGTGAATCTGAGTTTGCCAATCCCAGTATCCACTTGTGGCAGAGACAATATGAATAAAACCATATGGCTAATCACAAATTTGTTCAAGGATGTTTCTAGCAGCTGGAATAGTAATCTGATGAACCATTTACCCTGAATATGGTAATACACTGTATCATTTCTAAGCTGACAATAGCATATATGCTTTGCCAAGGGGCTGCAAGTCTTGTGGGTTTTTTTTGTTGTGGTAACATCGCACACGGTAACGAGTCTGTCATTTGGCTTGCTTCTCTGACATCCTTTGCTACAAATGAAATCTTCAGGGACAGACAGGTTTGATTCTTCTTTTGCACCAATTTAAGTCATAAATTAGCCCAGTAAAACTAGTGGAGCTATTGTAATGGCATAAAAAAGAATCTAGATTCAGTGACTGCAAATAAAAATAGTAAGGATAGATAGCTCCATTAAAGGAAAAAAACATAGTTGAGCAAGAGAATCAGGCCATGGGTATGCATACATATAATTACCTCAAAGATGTTACAAGTGGCCCTCTAGTTGGTAGAGTGGTTTGGTGGTGTTTGTTTTCTTTTTTATCAACAGGTTTCATTAAATGGAACAAATAACAAGGCATAATAATTAATTTGTTCTCTGGAAGTGGATATTATCTGTTACGCCTTGTCCCATTGCCCCACATACGCAGCAGGAGGAAGCAGAAACACTGTTTACTAGAACAAGTTAAAAACCAGAAATACAACTATGTTTTCCTGCAAAACAATCTATGCAGGAGGCACAGACGCAAACCAGTGTTTTTAAATAACCAGGCCACTCAATGACAGCTTTTGCAATGATTTAAACCACTGTTCCCTTGGGTATGCAATTACCAAAGTATTAATAACAAGCAAAATACATCTTTCACCAGCAGTGCAAGGTGCAGAGTGCTCTCTGCTTTCATTACCCTCAAAGAGAGCTGGGGATGTGTCCCCTGGATCTCTTCTGCTCTTCCTCATTCTACACTCGAGATCCCGGATAATTATAACCAAGCCAGAAGAAGTGGCCTTCTAATATTTTTAAATGGGTATGTTATAACAATGTGATGCAAAGTTGCTGGTGTTTCATGCAGATTAGCGTGTTTTTAGGCCTTCCGTCATACCAGGATGTGAAACACATCCTCTGCTTCTTCTAGAACTCTTGTGCAAAGCTGCAACACAAGCCCAGAGCACCATGCTCCTCTCTGCGACCCCTCTCCAGTCAGAAAGCTCCCGAGCAAGGGGTTCAGTTGTAAACACTGGCTTAAATGGGGCCATTCACACTCTTCACAAGGAGGCACTGGGTGCAGTGTTTTGACTGCTGGGGTCTACAGCGCAGATGTCCCAGCTGAAATCTCCATCTGGAGAACAGAACAGCATTGTGTCTAGCTGGGAAAGGACAATGTTGCTTTTGTAAAGTCATTCATTTCTCTTTGCTATGGGGACATTTCCAGATACCTTTATTCTTTTCCCCAGTGGTAAAATGACTTGGAGACACCATCAAACTGGATTAGGATGAATTATAAAATTAAGTTGTTCACATTTCAAAGGTGTGTATTTTTGACATCACTGATTTAAAGAAATGCAAATAATAAAAGCATGTGACCCACCACAGGTTTACTAGATCAGGCCCTCTGAAAATTTTATTCTCCCAATGGAGGGATGGAAAGCGTGATCTCCTTTCGGGTGTTTCACAGCCTGGAGAAATCCAAGTCTGCTTTTGTCTCTCGGAGCAGGGGGTCACGGTGAGCTACTGGGTTTGCCCCCTCCTGGCAGCGTTGACTGAAATGACGGTAAAGTGGATCACAGTTTTTGAAACACTTCCACTCGGTGCAAAGAGTTTCACTACTCACATACTGGATGCTGTTAAAAGAAAGCAGCAGCAGATGGAATCAAGTCATCTCTTAATGTACAATTAAGCACGTTAAATATATGGCCTCAAACCTTGTGAACAGTCCTGAAGAAAATCTTTTTGCCTGAAAAAGGGGTATTTCCAGCTGGCAGCTATGGAAAGGAGCACTATCAAAATGAGTCTCACTGTATTTAATTCCCGTTTTCTTACTTTTTCTCATACTAACGCCTATCATTTTCACCTCAAGCTCATATAAGGGGAAAAAAAAATAAAAGGCTGGGTTTAGTCACATTTTAAGGCCAAGAGAGGGGGGTCGGGGGAAAGATAATCTCGCAGGCGATGCTGAGTTCAGGGTCCCCGACCTGCAGCCACAGAGGGCCCCCCCCGCGCCGCGCCACCCCGCCCTGCCCTGCCCTGCCCCGGCGGCAGGGCCGGGCCGTGTCGTTCCGGGCCCTGGCGGTGACTCAGGCCGCCCGCCGTGCCCGGGGGGGAACCGGGGCCGGGTCCGCCCCCACTCCCGCCCCGCGGGGGGAGGCCGGCGGCCGGGCGGGGCGGCGCAGGGAGATGATGTCAGCGGCGGGCGGGCAGCCATGGTGTGAGGGCAGTGATTGAGGCGGCCGGCCCGGCGCGGCGCGGCTCTGCTCGGCGGGGCCCGGCAGCATGTCGGGGCCGAGCGCCGTGTCAGACCCCCAGCACCCGGCGCGGCTGCTGCGGGCCCTCAGCTCCTTCCGCGAGGAGAGCCGCTTCTGCGACGCGCACCTGGTGCTGGAAGGGGAGGAGATCCCGGTACAGAAGAACATCCTGGCGGCCGCCAGCCCCTACATCAGGTACGGCCGGGGAGGCGGCGCGGCCCCGTAGCCCACCCCTGGGAGGCCGCCGGCGCCGAGAGCAGGCCCGTAGCCCCCCGGGCGGCGGCTCGGCGGGAGGCCGCGCTCCCCGGGGGGCGGCCGCTGCGGGCCCTTACGGTTACGTAAGGAGCGGGCTCGGCTTCTCCTCAGGACGAGAGTCCGGGGCGGCCGGCGGAGCGGGGCGGGCCTGCCCTCCCCGGGGGTGCCCGTCCGGCCCCGGCGTTCGCCTCAGCGCCCCGGTGAGAGCAGCGGCTCGGCCGGCTCCCGCCATCCCGGCTGCCCCTGTCGCCCCCAGTCCCTCCGGGGGAGCAGTCTTGTTCCCCGCATCAAACCGCTGTTTTTTCCAGGTTTGAAAAGCTGTTTAACCCACTGGGGGGAGGGAGGGGGGATAAAAAATGCCCCGACCGACTGCAGTGCTACCAAGCGCCTGGCGTAAACAAGCGACCCAGAGAAAATAAACTTTTCAGGATGGCGGGACTGACGCGGCGTTGCCGGCTGCGGCTGCACCGAGTCAGCGCTTCAGGGTCATTTCTCATTTTCTGAATGTCTTTTAGCGAGCTGCGGCTCCGGGTCGTGGTTATGGATTCTGAAGTACGTCAGCTTTTAAATTAAAAAAAAAAAAAAAATAGCTGGTTTGTCTCCCCATCTCTTGTTCCCTTGTGCCCGTACAACGGGGAAGAACGCAGCTCGGACCTTGCCGGGGGTGTGGGAGCCCGGCAGGGCCGGCTGCGCTCGGCGGGGCTGTCCCGGCCGCGCAGTGCGGTTTGACGGGGAGAGCTGGGGAGGACGAGCTGCACTGGCACAGTCACCGTGTCTGAGGCGGCCCGGCAACCAGCTTATCCGGGAGTCTGTTTTCAGTGAGATCCGTTTCATGGAAGGTCCCGCTGCAGCCACTGACAGCAGTTTGAACTTCTCCTGAGTCCAGTGACATCAAGCGAAAAGAATATACTCGCCGTAAGATTTTCATCGTACATATCTGCGTGTAAACAAAACATACAAGTTAGTTCTGAAGGGTTTTTATTTTTAAGTCCCATCACTTGCAGGTAATAAAGATGTTAATTTCATCTTAGTCTGTAAAGTAGGAGCAGACCTTTCAGTATCACTTAAGCGCAGGATTATCATAAGTCTGTAGCAGACTTTTTGTAACGGGTGGGCATTCTGTCCGGTTGTAGCTGCCTGTGAAGTTGTCATAAAATGGGCATATTTGCACAGCGTGGGGACAGGGAGTCTGTATGCTACTCTCCAAAAAACACGCAACCTGTTTCAGCATCATATTATCATCTGCTTTTAGGCAATATGCTATTTTGGGTGACCGTTGTAGTACAACTTTGACAATCTCAAGTACAAAAGTAAACTAAAAAATAAATAGAATATGAAGTTGGTGATTAACTTTCAAATAGGTGTTGATGGTGGACAGACTTAAAGAAACAGTCCTCTGCATGGGTTAAGCTAGCAGGACTGAGATATAAAATGAAATAAAATTTGCAGAGAAGGAAGATCATCAAGAATTTGCAAAAAAGACACCAGGAGCCTATGTGCTAATAATTTTTTCGCTGCTTGTCTTGAGAAGCAGTTTTGGAAGACCGTGGAGACAGGCAAATCAAAGACGTGAAATTGAAATGAGCTATTGATCCAATACTCTTCAAAGCGCTTGAATGCTTTTGAGATTGTTGGTCATTATATTTTAGATGACCATATGCCATATCTGAAATTAATGTTCAGAAGGGTTGCTCTGGATGGAAAGAGGTCATATTCTTGGAAAAATTGCTCTTCTACTATAACAGCAAGATGAGTTTACAGGAAATGTGCAATTTTTCAGTGTGAAAAAGACTGCTTAATTAAAAGATACTGTAAGTTATTCTGTGGAGAAGTACCTTTTCACAGAATTTCATCTTTATAGCATTTTATTCATCTCTGAAAAATGTACTGGGGAAGCACGAGTTAAGCATGTGTGAGGAGTAAGAGCGCCAGGCATAACTACATTAGCAACAAAACTTGTACTCATTAGAGTTGTGGGTTTTTTTTTAAACTCAAACTTGTTCAGGTTCAAATCCCATGAAGGAACTCATTAACTATGTGTGAAAGTAGGTTACATGCATTAATATATTAATATGATTAAGTTGTATTGGTTTTTTTTTTTTAAGCTTACTCATCTTTCCTCCTCAGGCTTGCAAGATGTAAAGAATCAAAAATACATGTACCTAGTTCTTGTATGGCGCATTAAGAAACACATTTGTATTACCTGCCTTTGCAGAGCCTAATTTTTACCTGCTGCCTGTCTCACTCTTTATCACTCCAGGATCTCTTTCTTAGTCCAGCTGCTCTTCACATTGGGTAGAATTGGTCAGGTAGGTTGCCAGTGTTGGAGCATCTCGTTTCTGGCCAAAAGTAATGGCTCTTTTTGGAGATAAAATTAATCTCCTGCCTGTATCTAGTCTATGCAAGTCCCATTTATTTTGAGTGTTGCTTTTTCAAATAAAATGGTCAATTTAGGTTTCTATATTAAAAAGGTATTGCAGGAGACTCAAGAATTTTATGTCCTTGTATTTAAGGGTAGGTGATTCCAAAGCATGCTCTGGTACGAGAGGCTGTCACCGTCTCCAAATGCCAGTTGATTTGGGTTGCTCTCATTTGAAAAAATCCAATATAAAGCTCAGAATAAATCCATTAACTAATTTTAGAAGTAAAATTTGGAAGAAAAATATGAAACATACTCAGCAGTGAAGCAGTGGAAGTATGAGTTGATGTGGTGGTGTTCTCTGTGTCATTATGTGTTGTGGCTGTGGGCAAGTTGGTGGGCGAGTTCAGAAGCTGTGTAGGGTTTGCATGAATGCTTAGTTTAGGGTGTGAGTAGGAAAATAAGTAGGCATGGACTTTCTGAGGGGGTGGTTGGGTGTGAGCAGAGTCTGTCTGTGCTGAAGGATTTGTGCAGCCGCAGAGAGAGGAGCGTTACCTGTTTTTTAGTTTTGCATGGAAGCTGGTTGGCTGACTGGTTATGAGTAGGACACTTGTAAATTATAGTGATGTGGCTTCCCTCTAGTTATTTGGCAACTGGATTATCCATGCAGCTCAAAAATGGCAGCTTCAGCGCGGAGAGAGCGAAAGACGTGAAGGGGATGCAGAAGCACACAGAAGTGCTACTGGTGTCATGGATCCCATGTGCCTTTCTTGTCTGTAGGCTAGCTTCTGCAAGTACAGGGAAAAAAAAAATAAATGCCTGTTTCATGAATAAATTTTTAGTCTGTGGGACCAGTAAGACTTTTAATTTTTGTGCTAGTTTGATTCTTGAGGTCTTGCCTCAACTGTTTAATGCCAAGTTGCTTGTAGCTCTCTGAGGGCAGTGAGGTCTGGGGTGGTTGTGTGAATTCCTACAGAATTGCCAGATATGTACAGGTGTATCTAATCCCTATGTGTGCCCCTGGAGCAAATCTTGTCATTTACAAAACACAGAAGTCTTCCTGCATATCTAACATCTTGTGGTATGTTCCTGAGCCTGAGAAAAGGAGGATTCCTCAGGAAGAGACTGCCATAGGACAAAGTGTGGTTTGGCTCCAAGTGATGTTGCTGTTCATCCAGAGAAGTTAAATTCGAGCCAGGTTAGCTCTTGATCTTCTCTTCTGTAACAAATCAGCCAGAAGCCTGCACTTTTTTTTAGCACTTCTTGTCCTGGCAATTGCCCTAATGTAGATACAATTCTATTGCCCTGGTTTAATTTATTTAGTTTGTGAGCCTAGTGTAAATTATGGTGGCATAAGAGTGCTTTTACCAGAATAAACCATGCTTGCACTAGTAAGTTTGGTTTAAGTTGTAGCATATCCCTGCAAACCTTTTATAGGATAGATTTGGTGCAGGTATTCCTGGTATCCTCAGCAGTAGCAGCAGATGTTCTCATCCGAACAGATCTGTCACTGTCTGGCATGAGTCGTTCTTGGCCAGCTGAAACTTGCAACTCCTAATATTTTGCTAGCTTACTGTCTCCTTGCTTGTATCACAGGGAGCATGTGGGAACTACCTCAACAAAGAGGATATTTAAGCTCAAATTCTTAAATGATCTTAATGTTGTTAGGCAGGAATTGTGCTGCTCTATTAGAAATTAAATTAGGATGTTTCTGTTATTTCAGCAAGTTTTGTCTTTGGTTTTCATACATTTGTGTGAACGGGTTACAGATGGGTGTATGTATTCTGTACTGTTCCCCAAGGCTTTTCTAACTTAGTAATGGACCAGTAACCATATTTTCATCTTTTTCCAGATGAGCATGATATAGCTAAACAAAAATAAAAATGTAAAATTAAGTTCACGTTATTTTCCATTTACTTGTAAATGGCTATGCTTCTTGTAAATTGGTTTTTGTCAGAAATAACCTGACAGCGGTTGCATCTTATCACTTGTGCTGTTCAACGTTCTGACATCCCTAGAACGCTGCAGGCCTTGTAGGGCCCTTGCAGAGCCACGAAACTGTACCTTTCTGCCAGTGCTGAAATAGACTTCCATGGAGATGTGGTGGAATGTGTCCCCCGTCACTGAACTCCCGTCCTTTTCTCTGCCTGCTGGCACTTGGAGCGTTTTGAGTTGTCGTGAAACCATGAGAAGGCACTCTGCTGGGATGCTGTCCTTGTGTAAGTGTGTCTGTGAGCATCCCTAGGTGCTGGTGTGAAAAGTGGGACGGGAGGTCTGTTCTGCAGCGCACTGCAAAGGTGCGACTCAGCAGGTTTTGTTACACTTGTTAGACAATAAATGTTGAAGAGCAAGGCGAGGCAGAAACCAATGCGTGCCAGTACCTTCTGCTGCTTATTTCCTGATACCTGTTCAGTTTTTATTGGCATTTATAGAGAGCTTTTATAGTGTTTTTAAACTTTTTCTATTTGGGACTAGTACTGAAGTCACAGATACAAGCCGCTGCTGAAGCTGGGAGGTGTTTGGTTGTGAGGACCCTGGGCTCTCAAGTTCTGGTTTAGCCGAATTGTGCTGTGCTTGTGCCAGGTCTTGTTCTCTCTTCGCTGGGTGTGCAGGGCAGCATTGTGGTAACTGGTCTGTCAAGGAGGGATCTGAAGCCACGTCATCTTCAAGGTTTTTTGAGAAGTTTGTTTCTGGCAGTCTCCTGAGAACTTTACAGGCTGCCCTGGCAGTAGGAAGTCAGGAAGAAATCTGGTCACAATTTGCTTCCAGACTTTTAAAGCTGTTTTTTATGTTTGGATGTGTGTTATGTTTGGGTAAGTAGTTGAGGGGCAACAGTGATACAGGTATGTTAAAAGCTTATGGCTTAAAAAGGGATTTAAAAATCACTGTACCAGGCTTGAATGGGGAATTGTTAATTATATTCCTGCTCCAACAAGCCCCTAAAGATAGCCTGAAGGGAGGAAGCAATAAGGCTCTTACCCAGCTCAAAATAGTAAAAAAAATACAGTCGAGCTGCTCCTACACATTAGGCAAAGGGAGAACTGGAAATTAGACGTCTTGTTTACGCAGGAGAACTTGAGATGAAATGTCTTGGCCTTTCTTTGCATCTGAAGACACAGTTCATCTGCATGCCTGATGTAAGAGGCAAGCTGGGGTAGAAGGTGTGGCAGGATGGAGCTGCTTGGGATGTCTGGGTAATTTATACTCTGTAGGTTGCCTTTACACCTGCATTAATTACCTTGTTTGGCAAAACTTTTATTATTAAAAGAACCTTTTTTTATTAATAGTTTTTCTTACACGCTTTAAAAATGTATTTTGTGGTTGGAGCAGGGCTGTTCTGAAGGTGCTCATGTGTCTGGAGAAAGATCTGGAGTTGATGAGTCTGGATTAGTGTTTTTGGTGTTTGTTGTTTGTTGTTTTTTTTTTTCTTTGAACCAGTTTTGTTTGCATTGGTCTCAGCTGCAGTTACAAAAGGAACTTCCTCCTCATGTGGACTGGCAAATATGAAAAGTAACCAATGGTTTTAAAGAATTTGTTTTGTCACTCTCTGTTTAGACCTCTTATTTCATATATTGTACAAAGCTTTCTCTCTGTCCCGGTACTGAGTACGAGTGTAGTGTTAGCTATACATAGGGGAGTCTCCAGTCTCCTGTTTGTCTCCTGTGTTATATCTATGCCACTGCTTAGTATTTCCAAGAAAACAAAAAAAATCACTGTTATGGACAGCTCCAAAATTGCTTGTTGCCTATCAAGGAAATATGTTCTTAATACCATGTAGTTAGTGGCTGGTTTATGTCCTTGGGCATGGTGGTTTACATCTCCTGAACGACTTTAAGCTGCCTAGTACAGCTCTTGTTATTGTTCATGGGCATGGTTAGTGCTCTGAATTGCAGACTCTTGGCTCTTCCTTCTTGTGCTGGTGAAATCCACGCTCTGGTTCCTTTTCCCTCTTGACTGTGTCATCGCTTTTCATGAAAGTCTTGCAGACCTCTGTTTTCCAGCTCCTGGTGTGTCCAGAGTTCTGCTGCCTCCCTCAGTTGCATTCCCAAAGAAACACAGTGCTTGTCACATCTTCCAGCTGTCTCATTACTCATGCACTTGTAATTTTGTTCATTTGACTTCATACTTACCAGAGATAATGAAAATCTTTCTTGGACTCTGATGCTTGTTTCTCCCATGTGCTCTAAGGATAAGTGAGATATAAAAACCTGATTAAACCAAGTTTTCTCAGCAGGTTCATTGGTGTTTTCCAAGTATGATTTTAGTAAGTCACAGGGATGTTTGGGTTACTAGAGACACATTACACAGCATGGTATTTCTTAAATGTATTTAATGTTAAGTTTAATAGCATGGGTATAGTAATGTACTTGTTCCTTCTAAAAAAGCGTTTTAAACAGGTCTAAAAGCAGAGTTAATTTGAAAGAAGACGTATTTTCAAGTAAGGTACAATTCATTTCTTGGTTTAAAACTGTATTCCAGAAATGTCTTCCTTTGCTTTTGCAAGGAAGTCCTAGTCGCAACTTGCCATCTAATAGGTGTAACACTACTGTTTAGTAGAAAGCTAAATTTCCAGCTGATGTGGACTGGAAATCTCATTAATCGTTTATTCAGTGAGTGAACTTGAGTGTCATTTGTAGCACAAAAATGGCATAAATATGACACAGATTTAGTTACTTAAGGAAATGCTTTGGTGTTCCATGTGAGCTAACTTGCTGCCTATTGAAGAACAGGGAGTAGATATTTTTTCCCCACCCCATAAAAACAAAGAGATAGAAGACCCCAAACCCATCTTTCTAAATCCAGTGGCAGGTATTTCTAATACAGAAAGGTACATAAAAGATCTGTGCTTCACGTGAGAAGAGCTGAACAGCCAACTGCTGAACCAGGTCTACTCGGCTACAGGCATAGATGAGGCCGAGCTGCACTTTGTGCTGCGTACAAGGAGCATGTCACAAACCGTCGGTGCCCAGCAGCCAGCTCATCTGCCTTGCTTGTGTTTGGCTTGTTTGTAAGCTCAGCTGGTACAGTTAGTTGTTTGTTTTCTAAGTTGGCTAAAATAAAACCAAAGTAAAATGAAATGGCAGGTACTTACTGCTGCTGAGAAGCGCCAAGAGTCCATTCTTGAGGACTGTGTTCGTCAAGTGTGTGTTCTGTCTACTTAGGGCTAACTCACGTGTTTAGGCAAGACTTGCTGGTTGAGGGTAGATTTCCAATTTAGATTACAATGTAGCTCTGGATGAGCTCAATGTAGTCAGAGTAACTTCAGATTTTCAGGGTAAACAAGCTCTTCATTGACCAAAGCCCATGAGCCCTGCACATGTCCCCTGGGCTGTGCTGAAGGGATTGCATTGTTCTCTTTCTTATGGGGGGGGTCAGAAAGCCTTACATTTTTGCCTAACTTTAACTTTCCAACAGGTGAAAAAATGAAATTATTCCTAGTTGTTGTTTCTCTTCAACCAAGCAAGGAAAATTCTGCAGGTTTTTGTGCTGAGCTGTTAGGTGGACTACTTTGCCTTTAGACCTGAAGTTGCAGTTACAGATAATCTTAAGAAGAAAGACATATGAGAGGCATAGCCAAAATCCTCTGAGAGCTGGCACCCTTTGCAGGGTGTGGTGAAGACTGGCTTTTATGTGTGCTGCTAAAGGCCAGGGTGCGACCTCAAAGAAAACCTTCTGATTTGGTTGTAAAATATCTCTTTGGAGGATGGCAGTGGGTGGAGTGAACTGCTGCATCATGTTTTTGTGTCTGGCCTGTTTAATAATGTGATTATTAAGGTTTTTTGCACGCAGAAAGACCAGCCTTCATGGGAGAAAATGTTGCAGGGATAAAGGCAGACAAATGAAAAAACTTGACCATTAAAACGGTCAATCCTAAGTAAGACTTAATTAGATTTAACATGGAAAGCTTGTACTTGAAAGACTCAAACCTACATAAGGAAGCCCAGATCAGGAGGAGACTAAATTGACCTTATGTTTGCGTCAAAAGCAGAATTTTAACGTCTTCTCCTTACTGATGCAAAATCTCAAAGTACTGGCTTGTCATTTTGGGGACTGAGTCATCCTTGTGAGCATGTTTTAGGTTTGGGGCATGTCTTTGCTGGAAACATTCGTTGGAGGTATAACTTCATTTTGAAATGCTAAGGCTCTCTGGAGAAGGCCAAAACACTGGTGCAGGTAAAGGAGATATATATATCTATCTATATATATCTCTATATATATAATCAAAACCCAATTTTATTACTCTTTGGTTTGGAAGGATGGCTTTGCTGCTCTAATGCTAACGTTTGGTAGTGTGGCAATATTGGCAAGGCTTGTGTAGACTAGCCCCTATGGTTAATCTGGAGCAAAATCATTAATTTGCAAAGATAGCTCCTTTCAAAAAGACAAGTGTTTCCCTCTTGTCTCCTGCAGTTTTGTTCCTGACACCCTTCTACAGCTGTGTAAGCAGGGCAGTGAACTGCGTTGTTTGCAGTACGATGATGTGAGAGCAGGTAACAGTTTTGTGTTGCAAAGCATCAAAACCAAAGTGTCTGTCTTTTGTTTCCCAGATTTTTCGATTGTTGTTCACTGTAAATACATAAACGTGCTTGAGGTTAACGTGGTCTAGAGCATTCTGATTTACAAAGGCACAATCTTTGCAGACAGATGTCTTCTTTACCTGTTTAGGTACCATATAGCAATGCTCTAAGGATTAAAGCATTCCAAGAGTTAGACTGTTGTTCTCTTTGTGTCACTGTTGTAGAAATACGTGGGTTATCTTTTTTTCATAACAGTTCACAAATAAGGCAGAGGTTTTAAAGATAAAAATATTCCCACATAATTATGTCTGACTCAAGAAAGCAAGCTTTATTGGTGGAGGCTGAATTATTTGTTTTGGTTTTCATTTTGTTTTGTTTGGTTGGGTTTTTTTAAAATTATTATTTCCTCT
Source organism: Burhinus oedicnemus (assembly GCA_008921705.1). Classification (NCBI taxonomy): domain Eukaryota; kingdom Metazoa; phylum Chordata; class Aves; order Charadriiformes; family Burhinidae; genus Burhinus; species Burhinus oedicnemus. The sequence continues at coordinate 519,601 of VFFE01007004.1, forward strand.
CCTGTAAACTGTCAGCTGTAAAGCTCGGGGAGAAACAAGTTTTCAGACACATGGACGCTTTCTCAATGTGCTTGTCGTGCGTCTTAGCTTTCCCACAGCAGTGTTCTCACAGAGACTTGGTTGTAACGTTGGAAGTATGACTATGTGGTTTTCTTTGTTTTGTTCTTTAAAATGAGAGGTAAGACGGAAGATCCATCTTAATTTTAACAAGATCTGTGGACAGTCTTAAATTTATCTGTTGGTTTGGGTTTTTTTAATTACTTGAATCTGTTTTATGTCATTAGATGTGAATTGTGACTCCTAGCAATATCAACATTTGTTCTCAAGCCCTTGTTTTCATTTTAATGATTTACCTTGCTTATATTGTTGCTTACGTATACAGAAGAGGTATTGGAATTTTTTTCCTCTTTCTGCCTTACGTAGTGTCATTTGAGATGACTCATTAGGATTGTATTCCTTAAGTGATGTGGAAGAGCAGATTCTAAATTCATCACACAGACACACAACATCAAAACACAACGTAAACCCAGTTGTTCTTATGCCACTTGCTCAAGGTGTAGTATGTGCCAAGCAGTCTCCCTGACCCGGTACAAATGTTGGGATGGATGTTGTGCATTTATAGAACATTTTATTCATGTTACCGGAAGCAATTTCAACTTACAATGATGATCTTAATTGAAAAATGGAAATAACTGTTTTAAAACATGTATGGAGTCAAGCTGCTCAAAATTAGATTACTTAAGAAAACAGGACAAAGAAGTTGCCTTGTTTTATTTCCCCCAGCTCTGTATGCGTCTCAGCAGCACCCTGCTCCCAGCTAATGGGTTTTCTTGTTGGCTGTGGGGGTTTTGTTTCCTTCTAAATCTTGATGTTCTGGTCTTTCAGCTGAATTAAGGAAGACTGAGGCAGCTTTTTCTGCTGTGGTTTGGCAGCTTAGAGTGCTTTTAAAGTAATTAGAAATGTTGTCCGGAGTAGGAAGCTCTCACATGCGTGTGTTAGAAGCAGCCATGCACCTTGGATTGCTGATTGCCACTTCCAGCTTTCTGCCACCTAAATCATAGGCTGAATAAATCACTGTGAGGAAGAGCATGGTGGAAAGAAAGCATCCTCCTTCCTGGGATACTGACAGATTGGAAAACCGCTGCTTAGGCATAGCTAGAAACATTTTTACTAAACTGAAACTTGATAGAGGACCAGGGTTAAGTATTTCAGAATGTGTTGTCCGCTCTGTCTTTCTGAACTGGGAACAAATGTGTTTTGAAAGTTTCTCATCCTGTCTATCGCAGGTGTTACGACAAGGATGCCCAGACCTCAGTTTGCTAGCGAGGTGTGGGAGCAGGTAACAGCTGATGCTGGGTGAGGCAAGAGGAGGCATGGCTCCTTGCCCTCCACTTACATACCTCCTACTTTTTTCTCTTCCTTCAGCTTTTTTTCCACATTAGACTCACAATTTTCTATCTTAAATTTTTCCAGCCCCAAACCTGGTTATAATAAGTCCTTGCATCAATTTTTTCCTCACCTCTTCCCAACAGCCAGTAGCTGTCCTGCAGTACTTGGCATGAGTGACAAGGAGTACCTCCAGCTGCTGTTTGGGAATGGTTCTTGTGTCATAGCTCAGAAACCTTTCTACAAAAATAAATAAACTAGTAGTTTATTGACTAACAAATTAAAGTTGTGTGACCTGTATCAGTAGTGCTTCTCAGAACAGATGATAGGAACAAAGTTTAGTCTGAATGGGGATGCGTTTGCATAAGGTGAATATTTGCCCACATACAAGTGTCTATAACTTTGAAATCAATCAGTTTGTTCTCAAAGTTACTTTTCTGCTTTGAGTTTGTATTTTGGGCTTGCATGGTTGGTTTGTTTCTTTTCAGGTTAACAACTGCTGATGCCTGGAAAGGTACACAGTAATTACAACATCTAGCCTGATAAAACCCAAAAACTCTGAACAACACTTTCTTGTTACCAGGAGGCGTCAGTGTAAAGTCTGTGCAATGAAGTGATTTAGCTTGGGTGTGTACAGGTGATGCTAAGATGAAAGTTAGTGATAAATAGCACTAGTCCTTTCCCTAATCTGTCCATTAGTGCTGGCTTGCAACATGTTTATTAGATGCCTTGCATCTGTTTTAAACACCACTATGCATTGGACTACCCAGGTTCTGTGTCAATAGCGCTGTGTCTTTGACAATACCAGCTACTCATAGGTACCTGATACATATGAAATACAGATACCATCTGACTGTTTCTTGGTTTTGGTGAAGGAGGCCAGATGTTGCAAACCTTGATACGTTTTATGTTAAATTAACAGAAAACACAGTTTCATCCCAGGAAACAAGATGCAGCTTTCATTACAAACCAGGAAACACAAAACTTGAGTGTAGTTGACATAAATGAAATCGAGGTAGTTTGGATAGGCTTGAAAATGTGTGTAAGGAAGCCTTGGCACTGGGTTAGAGTGGAAAACGCATGTTACTCTGTATGTATATACTCTTTCATTCGTTTGGAGTTGTAGGCATGAAAAATGCACGTTCCACATGGGCGAGGATGGCGTGAGTTGAGATCCCCATTGTACGGGATTGCTTGAACTAAGTATTCGCTTTAAAAGTTTTCAGCTGACAAGTTGCAAATCAATGTCTGCTGTTGCAGCACGTGCTTTGTTGGAAGTCACGTAGACTGTTTAGAGAACAGGCTTAATTTTTCTAATCTCCTTCCAAGTGTTAGGAAATAAACAATTTCCTAATCCAAATTATATTGTTGTTGTTATTATTTGGATTATAACTTGTGTTAGGTGCTGTACAAACACAGAGTGAAGCAGCTTAGCTTCAGACCTTGTATGGTTGTGTGTGTCCATCAGAGTAGCGTTGTCTCCCAGAGTGTTGGGTCTCTTGCAGCATAGAAAAGCGATGTGAAAACAAGACCACAAGCTTCATTAACTTCAGGCCTAAAATTACCATCCTTATTCACACTTAAAAATAGCTCCTTATAGAATAGGATTTTTACTTGATGTGAATTATATTTTATTTTGTAAGAAACTTATTTTGATATAAGTGAAGCAGAATCTGCCCTCAGCCAAGTTCTGTTTATGTATTTACTGAGAGTGTGAATAGCAGAGGACTGTGACACGTTCAGCTTAGAAAAACCACAGCTTTTCACATTAAGAAACTCATTCTATCTAAGAATATATCCAAATGAATACAAAAACATTTTTATTTAAATGTGCTGTGATACAGATACCTATATATACACACAGTGAAACAAGTTTTCTGGTCTCCTATATGATGTATTCTTGGTTGCCTAAAACATGGAAAAAAGATGTTCAAAATGATCTTCTATTAGCTCTTGTGGCTGCACTGGACTGCGGGACATTGCTCCCTTTTGAACACTTAAGTTGTCTTTCCTGGTAAAAGTGTTTGTACTAACAAAGCAAACCTGTCTGCTGTATTACTATTATTTCCTCATCTTTTTCCCTCAGTCCCCCTCCATTCTTTTCAAAGGCACATGAAACTGTTCCTGGTGTTTTCAAAGAAATTGCTCGTAAGTGAAGCATCCACTGATGTAGATGAATATTTAAAGCTCGGCTGAGCAGCACATGGCCTGTTTCCTATAACTGTGAGTGCACAGTTCGGTTACAGCCAGGAATAGCATTAGGTTGATAACATCATAAACTACACAAAATGGTAATGCAATCCAAATGTTTGTGCTACCAGTGTATATTCTGATCACATCTGTTCCCTGTAATTATTTTTTTCCTTGGTAAAGTGTGTTTTGTTTTGTTTAGGGGTTTTTTTCCACCTTTCTCAAAGCAAATTGTTGTGTTTCATCTGTCAGCAGAGCTGCTGTTCTGTTTGAAGTTCTGAGTGAAGCTTTTGAATGCTTGTGGTGAATGAGCTGGGAAAAAATTACTTTGGCTCTTTGATGCCACAGGTAGTTTGCAAGGCTAACGTATTTGTTCAGTTTGGAAATGTGATGAGCAATATTAGAGACTATACGTACATCCTTGTCATGCTAATTCAAGAGAGAAAATTTTCACATCATATTGTAAGGGTTTAACATCTCTGTTATAGCTCAAGTGATCCATAGTTAGAATTGTTTTTTTCAGAAAACTGAGAGCAAGCAATGCCCTGGTTGTGAGCTCTTTTTTTTTTTTTTTTTTTTTTTTTCTCCTCTCTTAGAACAAAATTGAATTATAATCCTCCAAAGGATGATGGTTCAACATACAAGATTGAACTTGAAGGGATATCTGTTGATATCATGAAAGAGATACTGGATTACATCTTCAGTGGGCAGGTATGGTATTAAAAAAAAAACTAGATGGAAATTGTATTGTTTGGTAAAATAACACTGCTATCCTGAAGGTTAAACCTATCAAGGTTTAAAGGTTTGTGATAAAACTTCTGCAAAGCAATATATGACTCTGGGGCTGTGCATGTGAAGTAGAGGCAATAGGCTCTGCAGGAGTTGTCTTTACTCTTCTCGTGCAGTGGGGAGGACTCTAAGAGAGTCAATGTCAAATGCGTGTATTAAAATTTGTGGCTACCTTCAGTAACCTCCTTTAAAACATAGAGTCTTTGATAGCCGTAAAAGAGAACTGGTTTGATAGCATGGAGATTGAGACCCCATCACTGAACGTTACAGTACATCAGGCATCCTCCCTTACTGACCTCATGCACACATCTCCAGCCTCTTGTTGCTGACAGCATGCCCCTTCGGATCTTTGTGCCAGTAGCCTTAGCAGGAATTAAAGTTTATGTGTCTGGTTTATTCAGAACCAGATTGAGTTTGCTGAATGAGTTTAACTTTCAGCAGAGAAAGAAAAGGCAGATGTGGTTTGAAACTCTCTTCTGGACATGCATTTAAAAAAAATATTTATTTATTGCAGAAAAATTCATTTTAGGTTCCCAGATTAGATGAGCAATTTTATGGTTACTTCAGGCACAAAATTCTGCTTGACACCTTCTGTCAAGCAAATGCCTTTCCATCTCTGTGTTAATTTCCAAAAATGTAGTAGTCATATCAATTTCTTGTAACTTTTACACTGGCATTAATACTCCATTTTTCAGCCACTGAGAATGAGTGTAATGAATGCGGACATGTCATGAAACAAATGGGTGATAGTAGCTATAACTTCTAAATTAATTCTTGCAGATCAGGCTAAATGAAGAAACTATCCAAGATGTGGTACAGGCAGCTGATCTCCTGCTGCTTACAGACTTAAAAACTCTCTGCTGTGAGTTTTTAGAAGGTTGCATAGCTGCTGAGAACTGTATTGGTATTCGGGACTTTGCACTGCACTATTGTTTGCATCATGTTCACTACCTTGCCTCAGAGTATCTGGAAACTCACTTTCGAGATGTCAGCAGCACAGAGGAATTCTTGGAACTGACTCCTCAAAAACTGAAAGAAGTGCTGTCAATGGAAAAGCTCAATGTTGGAAATGAAAGATACGTCTTTGAAGCAGTGATTAGGTGGATTTCTCATGATTCAGAATCGAGAAAGGTCAGGACATCCAAATGCTTATATTTTTAATGTGTCCCATATCGGTGTGTTTATTCTAATTGGCTGGAACTTAAAATATGTACATTTCTTTCAGGGCTAATCTTGCACTTACAGAATTAGTTGAATTTTGCCTGAAATGCGGACAGTGGGATTGCAGTAAACGGGTGAAAGCTGTGTTGATGATGTATCATCTGCTGTCTTTATTATTTAATAGGCATTAAGAAAAAAAAGTACCTTTTTGGCATTCGATGATATAATCTTGTTTTTGTAGAGAGAAAGCAATTAGCACATTTGTAGTGAAACTTTGAAGACTTGATGCATTTTCTTAATAACGTTGTGTTGTAGACTTTGTTATTACTTCCAAATATCAAAAATAGTCTTTCAAGTTTTTGATAAATATAGAAGCATCTGTATGTACGAGTGCCTTAATGCTGTTTTGGGGGATTTTCTGGCATTTATCTCTTTCTGTAGGTTCACATGAAGGATGTCATGTCAGCAGTGTGGGTTTCGGGCTTAGATGCAGCGTATTTACGTGAGCAGATGATGAGTGAACCACTAGTAAGGGAGATCGTCAAAGAATGCAATAATATTCCCCTCACACCGCCCCAGCAGGGAGAGGCGATGCTGGCATCCTTCAAGCCCCGGGGTTACTCGGAGTGTATAGTGACTGTTGGTGGAGAAGAACGAGTGTAAGTATGAGCTGGCATCACAAGTCATCACCGCTGGTAAAAATACAAGTGTCTAGCATTCATAGCATGTCTGAAAACACAGTGTGGAGAGAATATGTGCACCTAATGGGCTTATTACTCTGTCATTTTAGTTTGTTTTTAAGTTGGTCAGATGCACCTAAAATACCTTTGTGTATGATTCAGCAATAAATAGTTATTTTGTGATAATTTTGACATTCAACGTGTAGTAGACTTAGAGTAGGATGTGTTGTTTGTTCAGTAAGTGGCTGTTTGTTTGTGTCTTTTTAAACTGAATAGACTTTTCTCAAAATAAGCACAGAACGTTGGAAGAAGCACTTTTCTAATGATCTGAAAAGTGTCAAATATTAAAAATAATGAACTTGTGCTTTAACTGTTTTGTTTATAATAGTTGTGGTTCCAAAAAAAAGTCATTATTGGTGCATCTGAGATGCCAGGTGAAAATTCCTGTTCCACACAATAATCCCTTTCTTTTCTCGAGTACCCCTTGCAGTAGAGGGGAGGGTTTTGTCCTGTTCCGTAAGTTCAGCACTTAGATGTTTGCTCTTTATAGAAGTGTAATAAAATACTCAAATAATATTTTGCACGTCAGTTTGTGGATTGCTCTACTCAGACATTACTAATACTCTCTATCAGTTCTTTTTAGTTTGTTCAAAGGTCCTTCATAAAAAATGTTACTGGCAGATAGAGTATGAATGGAGTGCATCTGCTTTTTATGTTTCCAGTCTGTACAAAAATTAATTTACACACACTTGGTTTGGGGGCCTTCTCCTTATCAGGGAAATGCCACACTTTGAGTATACATTAAATCACGAACAAGCAAGTTTCGAACACAAGGTGTTAACAGTGAACTCGTAAAACTCTGTCTTGTCTTTCTGTTTTTGTTTGTTCCCTCCCCACCCTGTGTTCAGATCACGGAAACCAACCTCAGTGATGCGGTGTATGTGTCCTCTTTATGATCCCAATAGACAGCTCTGGATTGAACTTGCTCCTATGAGTATTCCAAGGATCAATCATGGAGTATTGTCAGCAGGTAAAGGGGAACTTTGTATTTGTAAAGTCGATATTATGAAAACTTACCAGTGCCTCAAAATCTGAGATACGGTTTATAATAATTTTTTTTTCTTAAAGATTGAGTGCACTGGGGTTATTTCATGCTTCCCCTTTGTCTGCCCAAAACGTTACTTTATTCTGTGAAAATCCCTGTCATCTGAGTGTCTTAAAATCACTATTCCCGCAATATTTTGTGGGAATCTGCTACATCTGTCTCTCCAGGAGTATTTAATGTTTTAAGTAATTGTAGTTGCTGCATCACTGAATATGTTGAAGACTGTCTACAGTGGTAGACTTGAGTCCAGGTATAAATATGTGCTTTACCTTCTCCAGTCCAGAGTTTGACCTGTGACTGGTGTGAATCTTTTAACAAATTCCAGGGTACAGCTCGCCAGTCGCTTTGTCTTGCTCAGTGTACAGGTGTGAATTCTGTTTTTAAGATCACATTACGTTTTGTTTTACAGAAGGATTTCTATTTGTGCTTGGTGGTCAGGATGAAAACAAGGGAACACTAAGCTCTGGAGAGAAATATGATCCAGATACCAATTCATGGAGTTCCTTACCACCAATGAATGAGGCAAGATCGCTATCTAACTGTTGGGATTTGGTTTTTTACTTTGACAAAATGTTCCTTTTGTTCTGCAAAATTTTATTCTGAATCTCCAGTCACTTGCATCTTACACATTCAAAATCGTGCTACAGTCTGCCTTCTGTTTACATCTTCTTGTTGTACTTGTGGTCTGATAATGACTTCCGACTCTGGAAATATGAAACTATTAGCGAAGAGCTAGCTGTAAACCTGAACTACAAAATTTTGGCAATTCCACATGGAATCGGTCATATAATATACTTAATATTCTGTGTATACTGGCCTTCTAAAAATACACAGACGTTTACTTTGTGTTGTACACAAGAAAACTCTTATATTGACAAAGGGGTTGGACTGTGCAGAAGAGACGGACAGAGGACTGGCCAATATACAGAACTTGGCTTGCAGAGAGCTATTTATATTTGTTAGGTTTGATTTATTCACAATGGCAGTTATGTTTTACAATGTTGACTTTATCGATATTCCTTAGGCACGACATAATTTTGGTGTGGTAGAGATTGATGGAATTCTGTATATTCTGGGAGGTGAGGACGGTGAAAGGGAGCTAATCTCTATGGAGAGCTATGATATTTATAGCCGGACCTGGACCAAGCAGCCAGACTTGACCATGGTTAGAAAGGTAAGAACTATGTCATATGTTATCGCATTTCTTATTGTTTAATACATATATTTTCAAGCTTTTGCTTCAAGTAGAAACTGTAACAGTCTCAAAATGGAATGAGAGCAGCTTCTTTATTTATATACCAAAAGAAAACTGTGGCCAAGAATTTTTGTGTGGCATTGTTTGACGTGCAGTGCAGACAATCCAACTTACATATGTGTGTGCATGTGTATATAGTTAGTTTTGAGCTCTTGATACTGTGCATTTGTGTGTAATTTTAGGTGTACTTTTTCTTTTTTCCACAAGATTGGCTGCTATGCAGCTATGAAAAAGAAAATCTATGCAATGGGTGGAGGCTCCTACGGAAAACTCTTTGAATCTGTTGAGTGTTATGACCCTAGGACTCAGCAGTGGACAGCAATCTGTCCTCTGAAAGAGAGAAGGTGAGTGAAAATGGAAGAGGGAAACTACGTTTTTTTTGTGTACACTCTTTTTTTAACTCTCTGATGAGAGGAAGTTTTCCTTTCTGTGATAACCATCTTCAGGGATTCATCAGAGGCCCTATGAATTTCACCATGTCTTTCTGAATCATGGTGGCCTGTAGTTAACATGTGACTGAGTAAAGATAAACATCCAAGCAATAAATACTAATTTTGTAGAAATACACTCCTGATGTTACAAGCAATACTTTTCTGATGCAAAATGAAAACCAGAAATTGTAGTTCAGTTGGAAATTCAGAATTTTTTCCAGAGATAAATACCTTGCTGTTTTGTTCTTTTACATGGTCTGAATGAGGTGCTTATAATTCATATTCACGACTTATCTCATCTTGTTGAACCTATAAGGGGGGTGTGTGTATATAAAATAAAAAAAAAAAGTTAAAAATGGAGAAAGTTCAGAAGGATATGTGAAATGGTTTTGATTTTCTTTTTTTTTTTTTTTTTTTTTTTTCTTTTTCTCTCCTCATTTGGGTTCTCAGATTTGGGGCAGTGGCCTGTGGAGTTGCCTCTGAGCTTTATGTATTTGGCGGGGTCAGGAGTCGTGATGACAGCCAAGCCAGTGAGATGGTGACGTGCAAATCTGAATTTTATCATGATGAGTTTAAAAGGTAACTAGCTGCAGCTATAAATATAGGAAATAAGTGCCTTACATGCTCACCTATCTGTTCCCCCCTTCCTTGCTCCAGCACTTCAAAGTATATTAGACCTGTACTATGCATCTCCGTTGCTCATTTTACCTTTTATGATCCAGTATGGCTGTTACCAAAGGTCCATCTGCTTCAGTGGCTTGTCCCTCTAAGATACCAAGCCTAAAGCCCTGGACCACCATATCAGTCTTGAGTGCCCCTGAACAGGAGAAACACCTTGATCATACAGGTAATTTGCCTGGTTCTTCCCCTGCACCCTGCAATTTCCCCAAGTGCAGGGTATTGCTGCCCCCCACCCATACTCATGCTCTTGGCTCCTTGTGAGTGCTCATGGAGGAGTGTAAGTATTTACAGGGATACTTCTCCATGATCCAGTTCTATCTCCAGGATTTGCAGCTTAGGGAATTCCTAAGCTAGAGATGAGAAATTTCATGCATTTTTGTTCCAAGCGTTTATAGCTGATTGCATTTTGAAGCCATGTAGGCTTTTGCCGTAGGAAAGACAGTAGGGATGCTATACATTCCACAGCCACCTCAGCACACTGTGCATGGCTAATCTCCTTTTGTTTTGAATCTGCTTTTGATGGCTTCATTTGTTATCTCTTGGCTCTGGTATTGGAATCCACCTTACTACATGTGGCAACTATTCAAAATGTTACGTTCGATGGAATTTTGTGTGTGGTCACCTTATTCTCCAGTCATAACTGACAAGCTTTGGTTCCTCCAGCGTTGGTGTTTGGGTTGTTTTTTTTGTTGCATTTAACTATAAATTGGATTATTCTCTTTTTTATAAAGTATATTGAAAAAAGACTTTGTGGTCAGATATTTCAAGGGTTGTTGACAGTGGAGGAGATTTACATGTCTGTATTACAAGATCAAGACTGATTTATGACTGTGACCTCTATAAAAGCACACAAAAATAGGATACTAGATGCAAGTTCATTATATAATTTTCTTGCAAAATGGGGATGCAAAGAGACTTTAATTTCTGTATGAAGAGGTCTTCTGCGTTGTTCAAAGTGATGTCTAAACTAGCTATAATCAAATGAAGCTGGAGAAAACAACATTCTTTAAGGTGGTTATAGGAAGCAGACAGATAAGAAAAGCTATTGCTTTTGATGCTCTCTAGCGTTTTCTAACCCTGTGGGGGTGTAGGGAAATGCTAAAAGCTCATTAACTTTTCGTCAAGAGGTCTCTGAAAGGGAAAGAATTCTGCAAAGAAGTGCTCCCTTAATTCTTACTTGCTATTTTTAGTTGATTTGCCTGAAATATTTCCAGGCTGCTTCTATTCTTCAAAAGGTGGTATATAGTAGCTCATGATTCCTCACCAGTGACTGTAAACCTGTTTCACTGGTTGATACAGATTGAGCTTTCATAAAGTGGAGTTTGAAAAAGCTGAGATGTTCCAGCCTAGGTGCTACAGGTGAGTCCTTGGTGCCACCTGCTGACTGCAGCACAGGCGCCTGCCCGGCTGTATTTCTAATGTGTGTATTTGTGGCTTCGCTTGGTGGCATTCCACAGGTGTTGTGGGATTCAAGTAAAATTATAATAAAAATCCAGTTGCTTCAGGTCATCTTCTAGGACCCCGTATGTTGTGCGTGTGGCTAGAAAGCTGTGCTGGCACAGAGGAAGGTGAGGCAGCAGCCAGTAGTCTGAGTCTTGAGTTGCTGGAGGAGGCATGTGTAGAGGGCTGCTGAGATATTCAGACTTTGCCTTTCTGCTCTGCCACAGCACAGAATTTGAGCTTAGAAATTTAACTCAGCATTAATTTGTGCTTGCACTGCAGGTGGTTCACAGGTTGTGTGTGTTCCTTTGGAAGCGGAAGGCCAGCGGAGACTGGGACAATGGCTGCTGCTTTTTCTGCAGCAAGTGCTGCTAGCTGGGGTTTGTTGCCTCTGCTCTGCAGCATTGGGAGGCCCCCGGTTCCAGCCCCGCGAGGCAGAAGGGGTGTTACTGGCCAGAAGAGGGTGCAGTGTTACTGCGTTATGTTCTGGCACTCCAGCTCGTGGGGTCTAACAGTTGTCCTGAATTTCAGTACCCTCGGAATGCTGTGCGGGATGGATGCCTTTCAGGGTGGCTGTGGCAGTGACTGTGAGGCCTGAGCAGTTGCACCTGTGTGGAAAAGAGAGAAAATAGCCGTAAAGGGACTTCCCTTCAAAATGCAGTTAGCAAATATTTCTGCCTGCCAAATGCTGAGGCAAAATACTTTGTTATCAGGTACTCTTCTTGGAAGTAAGATTGAATCTGGAAAATTATCATGATTTCATTATAATAGTTTCACAAATATCAAATGAATACCAAATGAAGGCAAGTTGTCTCTGTGGAAAACATGAGGATATTATTTCCTGGGCTGATTCAGAAATAGCAGAAAACAAATGTAAATCACTTTAAGTGAAGAACAAAAGCTTAAATAACATGCTTCCCTTAAGTCTGTGAAAACCTTAGGCTAAATATCGATGTGTGTGTTTGATTAGTTAAGCCATACCACTTGCATTGGGTATCATATGGTCTGCTATGCATCATTACTCAAGAGTAAAGCATAAGTGATGCTATAGATTTTACCATCAGTGGACAATATCTCTCTTTCAGTTCCTTAGGGCATAGTTCATGTGAAATATACAAAGACAGATTCTTCATCTTAAGCATTCTGCAGTTGCTGCAAGGTGATTAATTTATAATTGATAAATGCATTTATTTCCTCAGCAATGGTTTCTGAAACAAATAAACGTAGTTGGTCCCCTTCAAACCAGCAGTTTCAAAAAGTCACCGTGAAGGATATAAGCACCTTGAGACTCCACAGCGCATATTCTTTTTGTAGTGAAAGGGAAAAAATAATACTGGAACTGTCAAAGCTGAAATGTCACATTGACAGTGTATGTGTATATTATTGACAGAAGTCCAAAAGTGTTGGGTTAGGAGAGATTTGTGGCAAGGAGGAATGTTTGCAAGGTTATTTAGCAGCAGTGGGTCAAAAGCACAGTGTATAAATTCTAGCAGTCTCAAACCAAACTTCATGGTGTTTTTTTTAATGGTTACGTGTTAGTATTGCATACTTCATAATGAGCCACAGACTTTTCCAGCTGTTTTTAAGTAAGTGCAGAACTCCATTGTGTTCACTTTCTTTTTGAATGGAAAGAATTTTTTGTATTGTGAATTCAGCTGTCAGATACTGTTGGTTTACAGGTACGTGCCGCAATGCACACGTGTGTGATCTGCATAATTTTTCATGTGCCTCAGCTCTCATTACCTGAGAATACAGGATCTTGCATCATCCTAGGCATCCATAGTCCATGAGGATCTGAGTTATGGGGTTTACTTAGTGTATATGTCATAAGTATGTACTTACATCAGTATATAAATATATTAGTTCATATAAGCCAGCATAATTCTGGCTTGAACTGGATTAAAGGACTGACGTTTAATTTGTTTAATATTGCTTACTTTGACAGTTACTTACTCCAGAATAACTTACAGTGCACAGTCTTTCAAAATTGTTACTCTTAACCATGACGCAGACTTTTCTGAAGACTAGGAATATGCTGAGATCTTTACACTAGCAAAAAAATAAACATTGAGACTCCTGTTAAGCTGTACTGTATAAACAAGTAATAAAATAAATGAAGTGAGACAGAATAGTAGCATACACATGAAATGTGGACAGGATAATGTAGAAAATAATTCCCATATTTGAAGTACTTCTGCAACTGAGATTTTTCAACTAATAAATGTTTTGTCAGCCTGTCTAAACTAGTCATGTGCATGAGTGAATTTAAGTGAACCAAGGACTGAAAATATGTGCGTCAAACTGCAGTTTTTTTCAGGATGTAGATTTTTTTTTTTTTTTCCCAAAGGCTATAGATTGAGCTTTGTGGGCATGGTATCCTGTTTTTTAAAATATCGATCAAGCTAAAAGTAGATTTAAAAAAAATGTGAAAGTGATGGAGATGTAAGGGTGTCCTTCGCTCAGTGATCCAGTATTGGTCTACTCTGTAAAAAGCAGGAAATCTTAACTACATATTGAAGACCTTGATGGGTCAGTCTTTCCTTCTATCAGAATTCATAATTTATAATATGCCTTTTTGCATCACATAGGTGTGTAGAGAATTGAATGATGTCTGTACACACTTCTTTTTTTCTTTTCATTGTGGATATTTGTAAATATTTAACAGAGCAGAAACTGGCTTTGGGATTCTTTGCAGGAGCTGCTGGTGGAGCTCTGTGCTTGAGCATAGCTGCTGCCGCCTTTCACTGGTGGTCTGTAAGTAGGGTAGGCTTTCTTCCTTCTTTTCATGAGCTCCTGGTTCATAAGCATTATCAAAATTTGCCAGGTATTGAGGGGGATAAAAGTTGAGAGGTACTTGTTCAGAAGCAATACTTTGTAAAAACTTGCTAAAAATACTCTTTTTTGCTGCTGGAACGTTGTAAAAATAAGGAAATGCTTTCAGCAGTATGTAAGTAGTAAACTAAATAATCTTGTAACAGTATGTGTGATTAGGGAGATTCTCCCATTCAGTGTGCAGGAATTTCATTAAAAGAAAGTGCTTATGCAAATGTGTTGAGAAAACTAACTGGCTGACTGATAGTGCTATCAGATGAGTGATGAGAGGAACGCAGAGAAGATTTTCATTCATTTGTAGGCTTCCTTTCACAGCTGGTGTGAGCTTGAGGTGACGTGTCTGGTGTACGTTTGTTCTTTATCACCCCTCTGTTTACTTCCCACTTGGAAATAAAACAGTTACCATCCTGCTTGTTAATTACAGCAACACGTATGGAATTTTTTTGTTTGTATCGCTTTAAGACAAAAAAAAAAAAAAATCAGTATTCCTTCCCCTTTTTTTAATTTGAGTGGAAGTATATTTCAGTTTCAGAGCAATCATTTCTGTCCATGGCTGTAAAGGTACATGTCTTTTCTCCTGCCACTCTCGGATTCCATTGTAGTAGAGCCATCCCAGGGAAGTACGCAAGAGTTATGTTCCAAGGAGTGTTTTCAAATTCCTGAAGACGGTGAATTTTTTGTCGTGGTGTTTTTTCCATACTGTTCAAACAGCAGGCACAACCCACATGAAGTTGGAGCTTAGTCAAATTCTGATGAAACGTGACCCCTTGCCCTTCCTGTCTTTGTTCCTTCCTAGTTTTAACTGCTAAAGCTGCTGCAAGCGTTCCTGAAAAGTTCTGTCCCTTTTTTTTTTAAAGTATAAGCATTGAGAAAGGTTGAGAATGAATTTTCACAAGTAACTACAAATACTTTAATATTGTCCTTTCTTGATGTGCAGTAGGAAAATGCTCGGGTCCCACACTATTGTGGGGTTTTTTATGTTAACCCCGAAACCTTGAATATGTAGTACAGACAAACCCCTGAAGTTCACAGGTTTTCCAAGCTCAAACTCGATCAGTAGTAGACTAAACTCATCTAATTTTGGGTTTTTTCCCTTCTTTGACATGGTCCTATATTTATTGTCAAAAAAAAAAAAAAATTGCAGCCTTCCTTCTGCATTTCTCTGCCACTTATTCAGTTTTCATAGTTCTAGGTAACTTGGCGCTAAAAAGCAGCGAAAACAGTGTGTCCTCTTCCCACAGTAAGGAAAGGAAGCTAATGAAATACGGTGAAAGGTGTTTTGCTCTGTAACAGAGTTTCTGAATCAGTGTAGAGGACTTCTCCTTTTCTCTGTTCTCAGTTCATCTGTTGTCCTCTGTGACAGCTACAAACCATTCCCTTGCTTTCTGCAGAATCTTAATCCTTCAGTGTATAGTAAAGACAAAATAATGGACAGCTAATCCTTTCATTTGGCCTTTAAAAATTGATCTCTCTCTCCAAGGTAATTGATATATAGCAGCCTCTCCTTTGGTGCCAGAAGAAAGGCTTACTTCTGAATCATGAGTTAAGATAATGCCGAATTTTCAAAGGTTAGCAGTATCCGTGAGGATATTTCATAACGTTTTCCCTCAAATTAACGAGGTATGGCCATGAAAACACATGGGATGCTTTTCAAAAGTTTTTCAAACTTTCCTGTTCTCTGTAAATTATTTAATAAAAGATCTAGGAGCAGTCACCTGAAATAGCATTGATTTGTATGTCTTCAGTGTCTATAAATAGTAACTGTCACAGCATCTGCAAAAGTACGGCAGCATTTTGCAGAAAGTTGTTTCAGAAGCATAGAGGATGCTGACAACTCTAGATAAATGGGACATCTTTATAAGCCAGTGTCCCACGTGGGTGATGAGTACATACTTACTGGTTTCCAGAGGCTTCAACATGGAAAACTGCTTTTCACTTGGTAGGAAGATCAGGCTGATGTAGTGTTGAAATGAGAATATGCTTAAAGTGAACACAGGGGACTTGTAAGATTATAGTAGGAGCTAAAAAGTGATTGAAAAGAGCCTAATTACATGATCAGAAGGTCTGTTTCAATTCCAGGTAACGGACATTTCTTTCCCAAAATCCCTTACCATTTTGATTTCCAGTTTTCTGTCCCTTGTTTAAAGTTAAGCATTGCTAAGTGCTGCATTCTTCTTACTGGACCGGGGATTTCTTGTCGCTGATGAAGTGCACTTAAAGAAGTTAGTGAATTATATGGGGGAAGGCACTGCTTCAATAACAAGGCCTTGCTATATAGCAATTTGTTATTTTCCCTAGTATGGACTATTAAGACTTATATGCTCTTATGATTCTACTGATTTTTAAGACAAAGCTACCTAAAACTTTCTGTGTAGGGAAAATTGACCAGCATAGCTGTTGTAAAAGAGGCTGTCTTATATGCCTGTTCTCTTCCAGAAGGTCACAGTGGGTGGCTGTAAGAAGAGTTTATTCCAGCTAGATTACACAGATGAGTGGAGCAATTCTGAAATAAAGTAACTTCAGGAGAAAGTATCCCGAGCTTCCCAAACAGCAGTACCAATTGCTTTTCCTGGCTAGGAAAAGCCAAAACTGTCCTGAACTAGCCAATGTTCCCAGGAGTTTTTGCATAACAAATTAACTTGTACACTCTGCTTTTAATTCAGACATGGCAGTTGCAAAAAGAACCTGGAATTCTTTTAATACGCTCAATAAAAATTGCATACCATGGGTTTTTTATTATTATTTTTACAGGTGGATTTATCTAAATGACCAGAACCTATGTATCCCAACTAGTTCTTCCTTTGTGTATGGAGCTGTGCCCATTGGAGCCAGCATATATGTGATTGGAGATCTCGATACAGGTCAGAATTAGAACTAATAACCTCCGTTTGCTTGTCTTCTTCCAGTCTTTTAAATATGCGGCACTAGTGAGACCAATTTCTTTTTTTTTTTTTTTAGCATAAAAGGCTGGCACTATGTTCTGTTAAGTTACTGTTGCCTTCAGGGGAATTATGCTGGACGTATGGAAATGTACAGAATGCTTTTGTACATTGCAGCTCTTCAGAAAACAAATTCAGTGCTATAAACATTTGGTTGATTAGCAGTTTGAAGATCAGAAGCGATCAAGCCTAAGAGTATGTTACTGCATTTGTCTAAATATAAAAAAAAAAGTTAGTGCCTGAGGTTGTGTCTCCCATCTTTGCAGCGATAAGCAGGTGGTTCTGCATTTTGGGAGTATCGTCCAGTGGTTCATACGGATGTGAGAGTGGCTCTTGGCTCTAAATCCCAACTGAGTAAATGTGTACTAACAAATGTATTCAATCCTCAGCTTTCAGCATCTGGCCACGTACTGTGAAAACATTTGGAAGACAACGTGTTTTCATGACCACATGTCCATATATGAGGGTGTAACAGGGCTTGCTACAAAATATGAAAAAGCAAAACTCCAGATATGGTGGATTTAAGTAGATAAGAAATGTCATAGTAGTTTCCTTTTGACAATAATTTCAGCCATACATCCAGAAATTGATTTTTGTGTTTCTGTGCATGCTATTTTTCATGTATTTGCCTTATTAGAGGCTAAATGTGGTGATAGCTACAGTACGTTTTAAGCATGTTATCTTTTCTTGTGCATGTGTGAATTCAGGTACAAATTATGACTACGTTAGAGAATTTAAAAGAAGCACGGGAACCTGGCAGCGCACTAAACCACTATTTCCATCGGACCTTCGCCGTACTGGCTGTGCAGCTTTGCGGATCGCAAACTGCAAGCTCTTTCGACTGCAGCTTCAACAAGGATTATTCCGCATTCGCGTACCTTCTCCGTGATCCGT
The DNA here is from genome assembly GCA_008921705.1 of Burhinus oedicnemus. Classification (NCBI taxonomy): domain Eukaryota; kingdom Metazoa; phylum Chordata; class Aves; order Charadriiformes; family Burhinidae; genus Burhinus; species Burhinus oedicnemus. Next base: position 537,384 of record VFFE01007004.1, read on the forward strand.
ATGCTGACAGTGGAGGAGACTGGAAGAATTCTGCGCAGTCCACCATAATATAGCTCTATATAAAGGAAAAGCTGAGAAATTACAGCTGAAACTTACACTGTATGCTGTGCTTTGGTATGGTAACTGTTTTTGTTTTAAATGCTTAAAAAGCTTGAGTCTCAGTTCTTGTTTCGGGAACAAATAACTTAAGTATACATTAAAAAGAAGAGAGGGAGGAAAATAAAAGGGGGGATCAAGGCAACACCTTCAGTTGTAACCACTTGGAGTTTAAACTGCGTTATTGAAGGAGGGTTTTTGTGTCTGAAACTGGTGGGAATTGGTATTCCTTTGGCGAAGTTTATTGAAAAGCAAAAAGGATTCAAGATGCGTTTCCCCTGAGGGGAACCGATAAGAATAAATGTGCTATCTTGGACTGGATAGCTATAATACACAGAAGCTGTATGATAACCAACCTCCCTGGTATACTGCAAAGACTGCTGTTTGACCGTAATGCCGTAGGAGATGTTGGTTGTTGCACCTTTTATTTCTAGTCCTTCCTCAAAAGTTAAGGTCTGTGCCTAAAAATGGTGGAGGTGTGTACATACGGTTTTTCATTCATTTGCAATGTTTTCATTCCTACAGATATTTTTAATATATTTAAAATGGACTAATCTGAAACGGATACAGTATACTACAGAGAAGTAAACTGTTTTTTCTACGCTCTCGTTTGAATAGCCTGATGAACTGGGGTACAGATGGGTGGCGTGCGTTTCTGTGTGGGCTTTGGTGGCTATTTCCTTGAAGTAAAAAGGGAAATGGTATTTGGAACGGTTAGTGATGATTGCTGCTTTTGGTAAAAGACAACGGAACTTGACAAATTAAAGAAAATAGGTTGTGTTCCTTTTTACTTCAGATCGCTTGTAAACTAAGAATGGGTTTTAAGACTGGGGATTATAGAAAGGTGCGTTTTATCTCTGCTAGAACAAAGGTGAAATATGACAAGGATATATTTGTTTTGCAGAAAACATGATTTTTGGACAAGAGTTAAGGAAAACTTGTACAGCAACTTTTAAATTGGGATCAAAAGTCAGTTTACTAATGATTTCCGTGCTAAGGTACAGTCTTGTTTACTGCTGTCTGACTTTTCGAAAGCTGGGTTTTATGGTGTGGTTATAGTGAAGAACCTAGTATCTGCATTTTATTTCTTACTAAGTCTTGTTCACATCAGTAGCGATATTTAATTGACTTTTGTTTGTAGTCAAGATCAGCTGGTAGAACACTTACCTCAATTTTTTATTTCATTATTATTGTGATGGGTGGGACGTAACCTGTATTTATTTAAAAGGAGTAAAATGAGAAAGGTGGAAATAGAAATAAGACCTCCTGCTCTCCAGAAAAAGAGACTTTGTATAACCAGTATTATAACTACACACAATACTTTCCACTCTGCAACTTTGTGGACCTCAGACAAGCCAATCTCTGCCCTCAGTTGTGTCATGTAAACCTTTGTCATCTTTACTGAGTCATCTTAGATATGCTGAAATACAATCCAAAACTAGTACAAAATAGTTATATTTCACTAAATATTCCTTGAAGAGATGTTCTGAAACTTACTTCTGTGCAGTCCTTCCATAGCGCTGATGTGTTGCTGGAATTACTCTGATTCTGAGCAAAGGGGTGGGGAGGAACAAAAAAGGGCAGCAGCCAATCCACTGACCTTTATTTATTTTTTTCATTTTTTACAATGCTGAAGTGCTGCAAAACTTGAACTATATACATCAATTTTCTGACCTATATTAGTTGGCTTATTAAAAAGTTTATATATTTATGCATTGCAGTTAACTTGGTTTGTGTGTGTGTGTGTATATATATATGTCTTTAGATTTTAAATTTATATATAATGCTTTACGACAGAAATGTGAACCACTATTTCCATCCTTGGCTGTCTTGTGAAATAAATCAAGTGCTGTTAGTTTATCTGTAAAAATACCCTGTTTTGAAAATCTTACATTGTTCAATTTTTTTTTTCTTAGACAAAGTGCCAAGATTCCATATTCAAAAGTGATGAATGTTCCTAAGTATCTATTTCACTTTTGAGCTCAATTTTCTAAGTGGGTTTAGAAAAATTTCAAAAATGTTATTCAGAATATTGCAGGCTGCTATCTCTTGAGTCCCTGTAGCTTCCCAGTACACTTGAGGGCATTCAGCATCCAGAACACCTAAGTAATAAATGCACATAATAAATCCAAATCTTATATACTCTAGCAGTGTTTTGCAGTTAAAGTTACTGAACCAAATGTTTACATTTATAGTAGGATTAACAGTAGGGTTGGGTGTTGGTTTTTTTTGAACATAAACAAAACAAACAAATCTACTGGTAATTGGAGTGTGTTGTGGATACGCTTGGTGAGATCTGAGCAAGAAGTTTAAGCCTCTTCACCTGAAACAGTTCCAAACTTACTTTGTTAGCAGGCATGTACTCCTGCCACTTCCTGTGCGGTTGGCGGCCAGGGACCACGTCTCTAGAGACATTGTCTCCTGGAGTTTCAGGTGCATGCTTAATCCGAAGACTTAAGCACTCCTGAGATCTCAAAACTGGCTTCCTTGGCCTTGCTTCAAGGGGATGGGGATCATTCCCCGTCTGCGTTGTCTATGGGGCCGATCCAGGAGATATTCTAGCCTCTGTGTTTGTGTAGGAGAGAAAGGATACTTGTGTCTGTCTGTCCAGTTCTGATCAGCAAGCCTGGTGATGAGTGCATCTCTTGGGATATTCAGTTGCCTTCCAGTTTGGAGCAAGCCTTGAAGCCAAGGCTCTCCTTTCTCCAGGGAGAGCCTGATCATACAGGTGATGGTGTGTGAGAGAGGGAGAGCTGACCTCTGACTTTTCTTGGAAAAGGGATGGTCCGCTTCAGTAGAGGAGGGAGGCTTTGATATCAGAGGTGCTGAGTGGAGGGAGGTCACCAGTTTCCTGAGCGTGTTGACCGTGTGAACAGCTGCAGATTGAACTGGGTTCACTGGTACCTGCCGCCACCCCAGCTGTCCCTGCTTGCCTGGTGACTGCGTTACCCCTGCATATGATGGTTGAACCACGTGGGAAGCAACTCATGAATTTCCTCAATTTGCAATCCAGGGGTTTTAAGTGGTTTGGCAGTTGAGAAACTTGTTTAAGTTGTCCTTGTTTGGCACAGTACCCTTAATTCCTTCTAGCTTGTGAATCGGCACTCAGATTCAGCCAGTTCCCCTGCAGGTGACTTTCTGAATGATTTTCTTAGCTAGCTGTCTGTGCAGTCTGCTGGTGTCCAAGCATCAGGTTTTTAGGCACCTTCCTTACTGATTTACCAAACTGTGTGCCTCGCTGGGGTTGTGAGGGCATCACAGCATTGAAATGCCGATGTTTTGAGACCAACGTCTGTACTGCTGAAGAGTGCTGCCGACTTGGTGCCCACTGCACCTCGGATTGGGGCTGGGTCTTTGGGTGCAGGTCTCAGGTGTCCGCATCTTGAGTCAAGCTCAGCACAATCCCAAACGAGGACTGGCTGGGTCATGTTGCAGGCTCGAGTGACTTGGGTTGGGCCTCTGCGTCCTTTCCTTCCCCCTGCTGTAGATGTGGACAAATCCCAGCCGTTGTAATTGGAACGTCACCAAATATGGGGTAGGGGTTGTGGAAGAAGGGAATAGTAGTGGCTTTTTTTTCTCCCCTCACTCTACCTCTTACCACAATTACCCCCCAAAGAAAGTTTCCTCTTCCTTTTTCCATGTGCCACAGGTTATTTTTGGAAAATGGAATTGCTAATTCAAGGGTAAAATCAAAAGTTCGAGTGTACAAGTGGGGAAAAAAGAGATAATACCATAAGCACGCAACAGTGTCCTCTGTGCGTGTTTTATGTGTGTAGTCTTGTGGCTGCTCTGCACAGCAGAAAGTGTGATTACAGAAGCAAAGGTGTAAAGTGCTGTTGCGCTCATAAAATAAATCTCTTGGGTTTCTTAGGGAGGCACACCTGGCCTGGTCTCTGCTGCTTACCTGGCCTTGTGAGATGCTCATGTTCCTAAAGAGTCGGTGGTGGATCTCAAATTCTCATCCTTTCTGGTTTTATAACCTGAAAAAGAGGCATCCTGAAGAGTCTTCGCAGCAAGGTCTGCCTGTCCTTGATTTTAGCAGCTATTCCTTAAGTTCTACTTATTGTGAAAATGCTGTATCAACTCAGCTGTTCCTGGTGAAGTGACTTTCCGTAGCTTTGAGGGTACCTCATCTTTAAATTGAAGGCAAATTAATAGGAGATTACACAAAAGGATAGCGGTGAGTCTGAAAACAAAAGCGAGTTTACAAAATCAGCTCCCTAATAACCGTGGGCAGGCTGTATCCCTTTTGCTTTTGACTGCACAAAACTTGCATGTCACACAGCCTGCCTTCTCAAGCAGAGTTCTTGCTGAAAATTAGAGCTTTTTTCATCAAAGCTATTGAAGCGCCTGGCTTGCTTTATAAACTCCCATTCCAGAAAACACCAGGCAGCTTAATTTCTTTTTTGCAGTATTTCTTGTGTCTGCATGACTTGGTAAAGGCACAAGTACAAAAGTGAGGGGTTTAGGGAGTGTTTTTCCCTGGTTTAACTGCAGTTTCTGTGGTTGGTTCCATAAATACTGCGGCCGTACAGCCTCCGTGGATTTTGGTAATGCACATGTGCCATGCAAAGTGCAGGATGCAATAATAAATGCCAGTTGTTACAAGTGCCAAATTTTGGTTACCTCTGTATACAACAGTAATTCGACTGTTCTATTAAAATACAGAGATGCTTAAAATTCACTGTGTTCCCAAAAAGAGCAGTGGTTCTTTTTTTTTAAATGAATGCTATCTAAAACACTGTAAATCTTTACTTTTTTTTTTTTAGTACTGTTCTGCAGGTTTGTGCTACTCTTCACAGCTGCCTTGAGACATCACTCCATGTGATGCATCTGGACACTTTGCTCTTTATTAGAGCACTAGTGCCATGCAAGTATATAATAAACGGCAGCTGACAACAGGTTTTAGTATTTAAAATTATAAATATTCAGATAAAGTGCAATTCGTTTGAATTAATCTTATCTGCAGAAGGAAAGCTGTGTCTCAGGAAGTGTGACTATACCCAGGGACACAGGTATACTGAAGGTTGTAACTAAGGTATGTTGTGGTGCCGCTCACAGCGATGCTTTCCAAGGATTTATATTTAACTTGGGGTATGGATCCTTCCTGCCTCTCATGGTAGCATCAAGATTTTGGGGGTTGTCTTCTCTATATTCTTTGGAGTACTTAAACAGCTTCAGGTGGGTGGAAGGGGTGCTAATTATACATGTTTGTTTCGCAGTTAGAAGCTACTATTTCCATCTTAACTTGGAGTATTTCCTTTTACCGTTAAGGAACGAGTACAGGCCTGCGTTTCTGTCGTCAGTGCCGTAGCCTTTTGACATTTGCCATTTTCTGTTGCTCTTCCTTGTTTGTTATTGGAGTTGAGAGCTGCGTCAGTAGGATCTGTGTTTCCGTGGCACACTGCTTGTGAAAGAAAAGTATGGAGATCTATCTGATGACTTAAGATTGGGAAGGTGGGCCGGTAAAGGCTGGCTGGGAGATGTCGCTGTAAAGGCAGTAAGATTTGGGTGAAGCACCGCTCATTTTCTGCAGGGGTCACATCCGTGTGCTCTGAAGGTTATTGATAGGTTGGGCACCTGCTCTCCAGCATCCCTATGGTTTTTGTTTGGTTTTGTTTTGTTTTTTCTGGGGAAATTCCTTACTGTAGGAAGGATTGCAGCCAGGCTTTAAGGTGACATCTCTGATCAGCCATGCCCTGCATGACTGTAATCTGGCTGTTATACTCCAGTAATCAGTTCTCTCAAATTTTTGGTTAATGGATAAGCTAAAAGAATAGACTAAAACCATGCAATAAACACTAGATAAATACCTGCTAAAGGGATTAAGGGTTATAGGAGAATTAAACTGTAAACTGCTACCAACAGGTGATTATGGTGTAAATTTGTTGGTGACACAAAATCTTAAAGATGTTTTTTAAAAAGTCTTATTCTAGGTAGCTGCTTATTGGTTATAAGAATAATTAAAATACATAAAGGATTTGTTTAGAATAATATTTGAAGGTTATTTGAAATAATCTAATGAAATGTCTTGAAAAGTTAGCTGGAAGACTGGAACTTTTCAATATAAAAGGCTAAATCTTGTTGCCCAGTATTTTTGCAGGGTTTCATGTGAATAATGAGCACCTGACAGAGCGCATCAGTAAATGAACGTGCTCAATGCCGTTGCCTACCTATGCCCTTGAATTTTCATAATGAAATGAGACTATACTGAGCCCTTGTAAAAGCTGATGGATCTGGTTACAATAATAGGATAGAAAGAAGCATCCCCCGTGTAAGTAACGTTATTTTATTGATAAAACATGAAAATGTAATTATTACTTTTTTTAAATACTAGGTGCTTTTGAATCACCACTGAATGCCCTTGATTTTTTTTTTTATTTCTTTGCCTTTCCTCCCTCCTTTCTTTTCAGTTAATGCAAAGACATTCTCTGTTTTTGTCAAGGGCAACTTTCTTTCATCTATAGTTCTAAACCCAATCAGAGCCTGAAAGGTAGCATTTAAGCAGGCTGTACAGTGGGCTGCTTTTACAAGTGTCATTTCTGTGCATTCTGTTAGTGTGCTGCCACCTCTACTAATTTCAGAATAGAAAAGAAAAACAAACCTGTGCAACAATATTGCACCTGACGAAAGCAAGAGCCCTTTTGGAAAGCCTAAATTTTGGTATGCGATAGGCAGCATGCTACAAAAAACTTGTCCCTGGCTGTTCCTGGGATTCTCACCTTAGTGATCTCACATGCTAAAGCTGTGGCTAGGCAGCATCTGTTTTATTAATTTACACATGATAGCAGGAAAGCGTTATCATCCCTGTTGCTTGTTTCGCTATTTTTAGGTCTTAAAAAGCAAAGTCTGCTTAATCATTAGAACAAGTAAACCAGTACATTGGGGTATCTTGCAAGGTGGTCAAGTTGAACATTTTTTAAAGCTCTTGTTAAAGTTTCTTTGTGAAGGGAAGCCAAGGAGTACCCTCCTAAGAAATACTTTCAAACTCTTTCAGAACTGGTCTTAAACTAGTCCAAAGGACTCTTCTGGATTGCTTGGAAAAAATGGGATCTGTGCTAGCTTTTGTTTGCTTGGGGAAACAGCTGCTAAGTCAATTTTAGGCTTTTTTTTTTTTCTCCCTGACTTCCAAAACATAATGATTTGCTTCTTGTAATTGAAACTTTTGTATTTGAGGGTCTGATACTGTATTTTGCAATGTGTGGTGGGTATTCTATTGTATTTTAGTTTAATCGATGTAAACAGCAACGTGTGTTCTGGTGGACTCCTAGAAGGCAGCATTACAGTGTTAAGGGAGAAGGAAAAGTATCAGTAAAACAACAAGATTCTCCTTATACTGCACATGGCCTTGCTGTGTGTATCCCATGGGGCAAGAGGAGGTTCTTGGCACACAGCTCGTATAATTGCCACCCCTTGCTGCCCTCGGTGTCTGGGAACACGGCTGGGACGTCGCCCAGCTGCAGACGTGTCAAGTGCCAGAGAGGACTCGAGGCTGTGGCTGGCTGGGAATTGACCCCCAAAGCCCTGTCAAACCCACAGATGCAGATTCCTGGGCATACCCCATGCAAAATGCTGCTTTCTGGTCTCAGTTGTTCTGTCTTTTGCTCTTATTAACAGGATTTTGCTTCCACTCTTGCCCCAAATGTACTTCTGAATGTATGACTTTTGCCGATGATCGCTAGGAAGAGCTCCAGTGGGTTGGAGGACGCCCACACAAACTTGATCTCTGTGCACTGGCTTTTTGCACATCTCTGCATCCTTTAACTCCACTCAGTGTATGTGGGGAGAGTGCTTAATACACAATGAAATTACTTTTCATCAAGCTTGTAAAACTAACATCAGCAGGTTAGAGATCACCTGAACATCTGTAAGCAATCCTGTAGGTAGAACATGTGTAGCCCACTCCTGCGTATGTGTGTTACTTGTGGCTGGAAGTCTGCTGCCTTGTCCGTGGGGAAAAGCCCCTGTTCCCAGCTACCTCATTTTTTTTTTTAATTTGCACTTTGTCAAATTTTTTGTTTTGTTTTGTTTTAAATTGCATTTTGTCCTTCAATAAAATCTAAAAGCGGACAAGAAGCAGGGCAGAATGATGCCATTGTCCAAGGACAGTTTAATTTCATTTTAAATGCATGTTTCTGTACAAAAAGACCAAGGTTGACCTGCAGCTGCTGTAAAAAGTAAATAAAAATTCATATTACTTGAAAGTAACTATTATACTTGTAAATGAGAGAAGCAATTGAAAGACTGTCCTAACAATTTTTAAATAGGAAAAAATCTGTTTAAAAAAATAGAAGTCTCTGCTCTTTTAAGGACGGATCAGATAGTTTTCTCTCTGCCTCTACTCTGCACTGTTTTGCCTGTGAGCTCGATCCGTTATCTCAATAGAGAGATTCACTGACTCTTCTGTAATGTCTAATCTGGTTTTATTTCTTTTTTTTTCCCATGGGAGTTCCCCATTTACTCACCTACAGAGGAAAAACTGTCCAAATAAGTACCCATCTTCTGTACCTGAGATTATGTATTTGCCCATTTCTTTGGGATCTTCAAGTATGCAGGGTTTTGCTTAGCTTGAAGAATTTAAAAAAAAAAAAAAAAAGTTTTCTTCTGCTTCTAAAGGTGCTATTTTGACATATGTTTGAATTCCTTACACTGTGCTTGACTTCTTAAAGTACCAATGTAAGCTGATAGTCAGCTCGTGTTTGTTCTCTGGGGTTTGGGGGTTTTTTTGAGTGTTTGGTTCTTTTTTTAAAAAACATCCCTTTTCATAAAGGCAGCTTCCAAACTCTCAAAGGCCTTAATAATACAAAATGTAATGGGAAAATGCTGCCTTTTTTCTTTTTTGGTTTCTAAAGGCAAACCCAAGAAATGCTTCACAGGGAATGTTTCCCTCTAAAACTTTAAGTAGCAGCTCATATTAACTTTGAATTAAATGTAGCAAACATTTTACTGGCCATGCACAAATAGTAGGGATAAAACAAGGAGCTATTCATGGCTCTGCGAACTGTACCAATTAGCTGCTAATTCCAGAGGCTTCTGTTGGCATCATGGTGACTATTCCGTAAATACTAATCTTCTTGGGCTCGGCCCCAGGACCTGGCTGTGTGTTGTTCCCTGCGTGTCTGGGACACGCTGACCCATGTGGCTGTCAGAGCATCAGGATGTTGGGCCAGGTATGGGTTTTGCCTCAGACCTCCTCTGTTCAGCCCTTGTTTCAGAGGCACGCACCTGGCTGGCAAGGTCTGTCCACCCCGGAGAGTTTAGCCGCCCCGTGCCGCGGGCCATCAGGAGGGAAGCTACTGACTGCTGCCATCTCTAGAGTGACATCAGCCTGGTAGATCTGAGAAGGCTCATGTAGATGCAAGCCATGGAGCAGAGAGCTGAATTTTAATTCTGTGTAGGAACTTTGTTGTTGTCCTTATTGTGCTGTCTTTATTTTTGTTTAATCTGTGTCATGAGTTCAGTTTAGAGATTTGGTCACTTAACATTGCTAAAAGTTTTTCATTCTGTGGAGGACATAAAAAAAAATCCTACTCCCGTCCTGTCTGAACAGCAGGAAGGATCAGGGGGTTTGAACTTGTCCCATTGCCAGGCATCAGGCTACTGCCTTTTCGTAGGCTTCACAGTCCCAGTGGTGTAGCATTTCTCAGTCCTGTTAATCTGGGAGCGCTTTAGCCTTTTGAAAAGAGTCCAGAGACTGCCTTGTCGTTCTCCTACTTCACATGTTGGGTGCTACCCTCTGGACCATCCTAACTCATCCAGACTGTTGTTGTCCAGGAGCCACAGGCTGGTGGCCTTCATGAGGAGTGTCTGCGTTCCTCGCAGAACTGTCTGAAAAACAGCCAATAAATGAGGGACCACGGAGAACCCTACTGAGCTTGCACATCCTTGATCCTCTTATTTTAGGGAAGGCTGAAGAGCAGCACCGTTCATTGCCAGGCCCGTGCACAGAGTCTGAGCCGTGCAGCTGCGCCCTGGCAGCACGGGTAAGGATGAGGCCACCCTGTCCCTCACATAAGGGTAAGATATAAAGGTTTATGGGGCGAGTGTTATAGGAGATCTAATATTTTGCATGTGTTGTATTTAAATCTGAAAATATCGGAGGCTCTGGAACTATTTCTGCCGGGTGGAACAGCAAGTATTGGCCTAAATAACTGGGGAGCTCCAGGCCACCTGGTTTTCCCCTCCACTTTTTTTTTTTTTTTTTGAGAAGCCAGAAATGTGTAACTGCTTCCCAGTTGGTATGTTTATAATAATCTGAAGTGGGAGCCTGACAAGCTGAGATTGTTTTAATTTTGCCTTCAAAAGGAAAAAGCAAAATTTCTTCACATTAGATGCTCTATCTTCAGAGTTTTCCCTCTGTAAACCATATTTATTGAGCACCATGAACTTGTAGGATTGGGCTAAAGAATTGAAATACATATTATATGAATGATGACTAATATACTTAGTCTGACTTTGTACTGTACAAATATTCTATTTTAGTGTAAGGGAATGAACTAACAACTACATTGATTAATCCAATTACGGTATCTGTATTCCGTGAGCCAAGTAATAGGAGGGTGTTGGAACATAACGCCACATTGCTGCTGCCCTCATAAAGGTTTAGCGTTGTGTCAAATCTAAGATCTTTGTAGTTACCAGGATATTGTAAAAATATATTGCTGCTTTTTCTACAAAAAAATACATCGGTGTGGTGTGGTAGAAACACTCACCTGGTCTTGTTTACCCTTGCTGGCACACAGCTTGACAGCAAGGTTTATTCCCATCATCCAGCTGTCGTGCTTTGACTTCTGTATTACAGATGTGTTTAGTTACAGGCTTTTTATGTGCGTACGTTGTCTGTGGGTCTTTCTGTGCTTTGTGTGGGAATGGAGTTTTTGCTTTTATTTGTTTATGTGCCCACCCCAAAATCTTCCGGTGTTGCTTTAGAAATGAATCCATGAATCGCTTGGGGCCAGGCTTTGGAATGCTCTGACCTGAGGAGGTCGTGTTACTTCTGTTAAAAACAGGGAAAAATAAGATGTAAATGCTCTTTGGCCTCAATCAGACTATGCAATATAGCGCACCAGAGAGCTGAATTCCTTGTGATACAGAAGACACGCAGCTCTTGTGTCCTTTCAAACAGTCCTTGGTCCAAGGTTAGGAGAATTTGTACTCAATGGCTGCCCAAGAATCCTGCATCCAAATCAACTCTTGTTCACTGGTTTTCCTCCTTCTCCCGCACCTCCTCTGTTGGTTTATTAGGTGTTTTGACTGAATGACGTGCTGCCAAAGTGTGTCCCTCCTGTCAGTCTTGTCTTCCTGTTGATTGGAGCTTGTCTTGTAAACCCACCAGCGTGGCTTACCCACTGGAGTAAGGGAGGGGCCACTTCATGACGTTTGCACCTCTTTGCTCTAGAGCATGTCAGGCGTTTTGGGTCTGCCGTGCCCTTCCAGGTAGATGTAGGTCTTGCTATTATGTTCCTCTCTTGTTCAGTTGTGGGTCTGGTGCTTACAGTAAAGAATGCCTGCGACGTCTCAAATCCAGTCCAAGTAAGTTTTCATTTCCACCGCTTGTGCGTGTGTATGTGAGTTTGATTTTATTGCATCCATGGCAATTCAGGGCCAAATGCCCATGTGGTCAGGACTGCTGCTAAAGGTTCTTTGTTCTCCTGTTGCTTCGTTTTTCCAGTGAAGTTTGTTCCTTGTGTTCCTCTTCTTCCCCCTGTTGAATACTAATAAAACCGGTACGCTGTTTTCCCCTAGTTCTACATCCCGTGAGCAGCTCTTCTCTACCAGTTGATCGTGTCTTCTCACCTTTACACGCATTCTTCTGAGTAGTTTGCCTTTATTTGTCATTTACTTAACCCGCCTTGTACCTCATACTGCTTCTTCCTCCTAACTCCGTTTACTATTTTGCCTTTCTTTAATTCAGGTTAACCTTGATTTATTTCTCTGATTTCAAAAGGGGATTTCAGTGCTTAACACGGGAGACAAACAGACAACCTCTCTGCAGACGTCTCTGTATATTCATTCCCTCCCCAGCACATACAGCGTAAGGGGTTCAGCCTATTCCATTCCTAACCCCAGTTTTTCCCTTGTGCTAGGCAGAACAAAGTCTGAAGATGTTTCTTATTTCTTTTGGTAATTGAAAATATTTGGAGATTCTCTTCTTCGGAAGTAGCCACTGCAGATGAGCAGCTGGCATGCGAGAGGGTTGTTATGCTTCCATATTCAGTATTTTTAATTGAGGAACAAATAATTTATTTTGGGGAAAAATGTAAATTTTTTTGTATTTGTATGTCAAAGTGGCCTTTATAGGAAAAGCACATAAAATATTTAGATTAAAATTGCTTAGTTGTCTAATTTTGGTGGGGATTTTTGTATTGACAGGGTTTCTATGCATTTTTCAAAATCTACTTGCTGTTTTGTGTTAGAGTTATTGGAAATATTTTTAAAAATGTGTATTACCACATTTTCCATGGTTGATCCCTTTACTATCATTCCTTTTGAATATGACAGAGATTTTAATTAACCCTGTACATTAATTTTCCCCCGCAAATATTTGCATTAAGTCAATATAATGAGTTATAGCACGGGTATGTAGCTTTAAGGGAATAAACCTAGTAGTGTAGCTTAATTATGGAGAGATGTTTTTGGAGAAGGGCAGTATGCAGTGTTTCAATTGCACTTAAAAGACTAAATTAGCAAGTTAAATTTTTTGCTGTACCTCACTGGGATTTTTTTTTAACTGTTTCGATCATATATTGTTTACACTCGAGCATTATTTAAATATGTACTATTTCTGCAGTATGCAATTCTCCTTCATTCTGTTGGGATAATACTAATGTTAACAGATACAAAAAGTTTTGGAAAGTGTGTGGTATCCCAATGGGTGTGACATGACTTTGGGATAGGGAGGAGAGGAGAGTTAGATGCATTAGTTTATTTTTCCATTTAATTATGTACACGTTTTCACATTAGCTGAGACTAAAGTAACTGAACTTACAATTTAATTGTAAGTAACATTAGTGATTTGGGGGTGGGGGGAAACAAAGAAGGGGTTTCTGCAGGCAAAAATACCCGTTAGTGGCACTGCAGTGCAATTGCCTGCACTGCCTATGCAAAGTACAACCCGAGTTGGGTACATCAAACCCTTCTGTTACTGCTCTGATTTTACTTTCTCTTCTCGAGGTGTTAGTTTAAGGCTTGCTAAGTAGAACCTTCCTGGGAAGGTTTGTCAACTGATGCTTCAGTTTTATCATTTTATGTTTGTATTTAAATTTTTGTTCTTGTTTCTGTTCCGTAAGAGATCCCACATCGTTCATAGGTTAGTGTAAGTGCAAGCTTTTAGGTGTAGTAACAAACGAACATTGCATGCCACCATGTATTCCTCATAATTGAAGAAAAATGTGCAATTTTAATGGCACTTTGACCGATTGCTGAAACACTGGGTTTTGCAATGGAACAAACTCTCAACAATTGAAAACACTCTGTGTCTACATTAGATGTCTTGAAAGTGAAAAAAGGCAGTTACTCCAGTTTTACCCACAGATAATTTGGTATTGATTTTTTTTAAAAAAGAGTTTTGTGATCTATTATTAGGAAAATACACGTTTCTTGGTTTACTTCGGTTGCCGTAAATTGCCCAGTGCGGAGTCCGGTCCACCTTCCATCCATTTATTTTCATGGATCAGTTGCACATAAAATTGGAACAGCAAAGCAGGAAAGCGGTTTGGTTACTTACCAGTAACCTCCCTTGCAGAATTGCTTTGTGGCTCACACACCATACGAAAAGGGACACGAGAATTTTCCTGGATTAAGTAGCACTCGCTTCGTTTACGTGTTCAGTATAATGTTGGGTGACTAAAGGGAGGTTCCCTTTTTAAAGTATTTGACTTGTGCTTTGGGAACTTAGTTGCCACTGTGCAAATTGTGCTGTAATATTGTACCAAGGATCAGTGAAAGTGTTTTATCTTTTTTAATGTCGTTTGTATTTGACCGGGTTTTATAAATGTAAGAAAACAGAGTGTTGTATTTTGATCTGAAATTTGCGTATGGTAAAAGTAACTTTGCTTTATGTATTGGAGGTTTGTTCAGAACTTGAATTATTTTATAGAAGGGTACAGACCAAAATTAATTGTCTTAAAGGTGTTTAATAAACTAACCAAATAAAACATTGATGGTTTGAAAACTTGTTAACTGCTCTTTATGCTTTTTCTGTCTATTTTTAAAAGAAAGGAAGAACGTAGTTCAAGATTTTTCTCTCAAGGTCTTACGAAAAATGAAAAAAAAAAAAGTAGTAGATTTTATAAATATCATCTCCCATGAGTTATCTGTTTTATTATTAAACATTCCTACATGCCAGAAGTTTAATCAAAGGGGAAAACCCAAAGGAAATAAATGGAGGAGGAAAGGCTAAGGAAATAAGGGGAGGCAGGAGCAGTCCCTCTCTGGCTCTGTCCGGGCAGTAAATGCTTATGTCGGTGATGGCCACTCTGGGAGAAACGGGAGTGGGAAGGAGCTTCTGCACACCTGTAGAAGCTTTCACAGTTGTTGGAAGTTCTCCGCTCTCCCCTGCAGTCACCTTCACTCGTCCTCTTCACCAATACTGCTGCTTTCATGTGACCTTTAAAAGCAGAGGAGAAAAATATGTGGAGTGTAACTGCTCCCAAGGGCGGGTACAAACAGCTCATTCCAGGGCTGCCAGATATTTGGCGACCCTCAGTTGCGCCATGGCGTGCATACGTAACCTCTTCGAGTTCAGAGATCTGGACTTTTTTAAGATGCCGAGCAGCTGCAACTCAAATTAAGCAATGTGCTTCCTTCGTGCTGCGCTTCTCCCTTTGCTCATGTACCGGCCATTGCTTCTGCAAGTGCTGCTTCCACTGAGACAGGAGAGCCAGAGCGAGGGCTTCCGACTGTTCATAGGAGGGGTAACATCGCCTGTGATTATAGGTGGGAGTGCGACGACAGCAATAAACTCAGCCACTGCAGTACTCCTGTATCTTTTGATCCTCAAGAAAGTACGATTTCACCCAGAGCTCTGTCTACCTTTCCTTAAATAAAAGGATATCGAGGCAAGGCCAAATGTGAGGTAGGAGTCAAGGAAAAGCGGAGGTTTGGGGTAGCTTGGGCAAGGGGAGTGAAGGGGGAAGGCAGGGCCACAGCTTCAAAGCAGAGTGCAAAACTGGGTGCTGTAAACACGTATTCTAGAAGAGACAGTGGGTATTAGGACAGAAAGGTGGATGTTTGCTCAGCAAAAACTCTTTTTGCTTAGTTCAACAGCTCTACCCAGTGAAGCACAGGTCCTGAACCGCCAGCCAGTTTGGTGCAGAGAGCCCGAGGCCTCCAGTGTAAACACGAGCTGATGATAGGGAATCTCATGTTGATTTACCCTTGTTGCTGGCGTTCCCATGGTTATGGCTGCGTAGATGGGCTCTGCCATATCTCCCCTGTCGTACTGAGTCTTGGAAACAAAGACAGGAGGGTGAACTTGGATTTATCATTATTCCACAGCCTGGAATCCTAACAGAAAGGGAAGAGGGCTGCTGCCTGGTTTCCTTTACCTTTTATGCACAGAGGATATATAACTTGAAGTTTCCATTTCTTTTTACCCTCTCAATTTTTTTCTAAAATATCACAGATGAAATCCAGAAATGGTTCCTTAAATGGGATTTTCAGCCGAGACTCTCAACGCCTGGGAGCAAGGCCTCCCTGTGCCTCCTTAATTGCAAGGTACTTGCCAAGAAGTCTTATGTACTGAGTTTATGCAACAGGACTTGTGACTCTCCTGATGTCTGTGCCACAGGGAGTCACAATTGTCCACGAGCTTCTAGCCCAGCCCGAGAGAAGAGTGTCCCACCAGCCTTTTCCTGGCAGGGATGTGCTAGGAGAGGTGATGCAGCTGGTGAAGGCTCCCTGCAGGTCAGAGCTGCTGTGGAGGTGCATGAGCAGCCCCGGCTTTGCTGAGCCAGGTTCTTCCCAGGGCCGGTGCCTCCTTGGTAAGAGGAGGCATCTGTGTCCTTTGCAGAGCTCAGGTCTCAAAGCAGGCTTTCACCAGGCTGAGTTTTCCAGGTGAAGAAGAGAAAGGAGGTGATGTGGGAAGGATGAGAAGCTTCGCAGAGCAGGTAACTGGCTCCTGGCCTCCAGAATCTCAAGTCAAGCAGCGAGCTGTGCTTTCCGCTAAGCTCTCTGTTGTTAAATCAGCCCTTTGGCACAGTGATTACTGGAAACAATAAAATTAGCTGGAGAATTAATTGCTGTTCAGAATTTAACGCAATCCTTTGCTTTTTTGTCTGGAAGCTGCTGTAAAGTCAAAAATCAATGCAGAGACTACATGGTCCTGGGAGGGGTGCAAGTGATTTGGGAGAAATGCTGTTGCCACTCAACAGATTTTGACTGCTGCTCCAGGTGAAGCCAACGGCAGCAGGATCAGACCTGTTATTTTTGCTTTTTCTCCAGTGTATTTGGACGCGCACGGGCCAAGCTCTGTCACGTGTGGCCTCTAAGGAATCGTGAACCCCAACACTGTGGGCTGGGCTGAAGGAATTGGCTAATGGAGAATTTACGGTAAGAGCAAAATGTATTTTTAACCACCAGGATATGCTTATCGTCAGGAAAGGGCAAGCAGCACTCCTATCTCTCCAGGGAAGGGGAAGTGTTGAGCGTGACTTTAGTTTTTTCCAACTCCTTTCCAAACTCTGAAAGGTTTGGTTTTTTTTTTTCTCTTGCTGAGACATGTCATCGGATTAAATCGGAGAGTTAAATAGATATCAATCCTGGGTCACAGGTGAAAAATATTAAATACCAGGCCTGTAGTGTTTTTCCATTGCATGTGATGTACGTTCAGGAAAGACCTTTGGAAAGAGTGCTTTGAAAAGGGTCTGGTTTGCTTTTTTAAACATACTAAGAGCCTGTCCAGAAGGTTTTAATTTTTCAGGGCAACTTTGATGTTTTCTGTCTTGAAGAGGAAAGCAGATTCCCCTCGCAGTCCTCTACCCCACCCGGCTGCCTCTGGAACAAGCAGCACATCAGTTGCCTGTGATCTCAGGCTGCTTTTTGGCTTGGGTGCTTTGCTCAGGAAGCGGCTGGATATGTCCCTTTGCTTGCCAAGGTGCCCGTTTGAACTCCAGCACCCCGGGAGAGTGCCCAGGCACACCTGCCCTCGGCTCCCAAAGCGAGCGCAAGCTTCACCTTACTGACAGCGGGGCCCTGACATTTTCTGCAGCCTGCGCTGCTCTGCCGTTCATTAATCCAGAAAAGCCTTTAAACGAGACACGTTGCAATTTGCTTACAGGACAGACAATGACAATGTCTTTCAGGGCACCTAGGCAGGAGGGGTTTTTGCTGATCCCGTAAATACCCACAAGAGGCCATGTTGCAGTGGTAGGGGTCACAAAGGAAAGAAATGCTCTGAAATGCTAAGAGCTGCCTGACCAAAGAGACCACCTGAGGGTGTTACTGTTGGGCCTCAGACCATTCCCACCTGCAAGCAGCACTGCTGCCCACATCCTCAAAACCAGTCCTCCCACGGAGTCCTCATCAGCTGCAAGACCTCCCTCTCCCCCGCCCCGGCTCCCTCCTGCCCTTCCCCAGTGCCCCCTTCTCTCAGGATGGTTGATTCCTTCATGTTCCTGCTCACGCTCGTTTTTGCAGTCGCTGATTTAAAAGCTGTAGCCCGTACACTGAAATAATTGCACCGTGCTGTACCAGTGGCTGCAGTCTCGGTGCAATGAGGTGGCTGGACAGTGGGTTAGGCATGACTCCGTGGCCTGCCATCAATGCCCCCTTACAGTTCACCTCGGTTTTTCTTTCATCGCTGGATATGGTGACCTGGCAGGGATGGGGAGGGCTGTGCTGTGCTGCTCATCCCGACGGAGCAGCTGAGTGGGTTTGTCCTAGATTTCTTCTCCTTGATATAGTTATGTCTGAGGGTGAGTCACCCTCTGGGGTGAGGGAGACACTCCCCCTGCCTCCCCGGGACTGCTGGATCTGAGATCTGAATCTCTCCTTGGGAAGGGCCTATCTGTTCCCATCAGCTGCCCAGGGAGCTGAGGGCAATGCTCTCCTCTGTGAAGGGCTTGGACATCAGGTGGGGTGATTCTTTGCTTCTTGCTATCTGTGCTTCAGCAAGTTTCGCTGATTTGCAATTAAATCTTCTTTCATGTTGGTTTTAATTGCCCTCTCAGATCCCCATACTACAGGGTAATGCTGAAGAATCCATTTTCGGCCTTTCAGTTCATCTCCTCCTCATTTCAGCTGCATCTGTGCTGTTCTTCTTGCTGTTGTAGTGTGAAATATTCAGGGAGAAATGCGAAATTCCCTCATGTGAAAGTCACGTACCACATCTTTGAGCTTGCCATGAGACACGGGAATGTTCCTGGCTCTAC
Organism: Burhinus oedicnemus; assembly: GCA_008921705.1. Classification (NCBI taxonomy): domain Eukaryota; kingdom Metazoa; phylum Chordata; class Aves; order Charadriiformes; family Burhinidae; genus Burhinus; species Burhinus oedicnemus. The sequence continues at coordinate 555,851 of VFFE01007004.1, forward strand.
CTGCTTTGAAGAGCAAACAGGAAAGCTGCAAGCACCACATTGTCTGGTCTTGGCAGATGCTTTGGAGACTAACCCATTTTCATGGAAATTAGGTTGTTACTATTAGTTTATTTTTTGTCAGGACCTGAGCGATTCCTCAATCATTTTTCCATTTTCATAAAGCAGTTTGTGAATCACACGCACATAAAACGAAGGAGTTAGCAAATGCTGCTTCCCTTTGATGTACGGTAATCTAGCCTTCTCGTTTTTGTAACTGCTCCCTGAAATTTTCCATCTTATTAGGAATATTTCAGTGGAAGCTGGAAAACAACCCCCCCCACTACCTTGTAGTTGTTTAAAGAGAACAGGAAGGTTGTGCAAGCTAAAATGAAAACAAAACTGGTTTGCTGCTGAATGATTGTGCAACCCACATGTTAAGAAATGACATGAGGAAAGGGCTGAGGAAGAACATTCTGAAACAAACCCTTCAGGTGTGGGGCAGTGGCTAAGGTTAAAAAGTTCCTGCTCAGAGAAACGTGCTGGACTCACTACTTGGTACAGGAGTAACATTATGCCATCGTCCTAAGTTGGAAAAGTGGCTTTAAACACAGGCACATTCCATTTGTCTCTATTCAGAGATGTAGTGTCAGCATCAGAGCCAAGTGCACCACTCAGTTCAACATTTACAGCATTTCCCAACTTTTTTCTCCACGCTGAATGGCATTTTATATCCTCCAGATATTAGTCCGGTGATTGACATAACCCAAAATCTAATAATTTCCTGCTACCTGCTATTAACTGCCCACTCTAGCTTTCTGGGCTCCTTTTTTTTCTTAACCTAACCTGTTCCTTGGAGCTGATGTAATTAAAATGGTACCACCTCCAGACCCTGCGCTGAGATGACAGATGCTCCTTGGATTTGCTCTTCATTGTACAAACACATTGTTACAAAGGTCCTAAAGATGAACTTTTTCTTGCCTAAATAGATGTCAAGAATAATTTAGAGGTAGCATAGCTGTTGCCTACTTCGTCTTTGAGTTTGAAAAGGAAGGTATAATGTTATTCCAAATTTTTTTCACATCTATAGAAGTGAATTTGAACTAGTTGTCTTCTCTGTTTCCACTCTTTCACTGTCATTGGCAGTGAGAGAACATCTTCCTACAGGATTTCTCTGGGACGTTCAGTTCTGTGGATGTACTTCGGATTTGTGGTTAAATAAACAGAGAAATAGAGTCCTTTCTTTCTTTGATTGCATTTTACCATTTGGAAAAAATAGTTATCTGAGTCGTAGAACACTAGAGTAATGTAGTTTAATAGAGGAAACAGCCACCATCACAGCCACAGGCATCTATACTCCTGTGCTGTTTTTAGAGAAATCTGGAAGGAAGGAATCTTCCATAAAATTTCTTGGGCTGAATCAACACTCGGTTTCCAACATACTCTTGGGGCTGACCCTGAGTTATAAGCAGCATTAAGATGCAAAGTAAGGCCCCAATCTAACAAATATTTAGAGCTATGCTGAGGTTTTGTATTTGCAAAATCTTTAGCCTGACTTTGCAAGGCCCCTGGGAATGTAGCAGACTGCTAGACAGGCGTAAGTGTTGCTTGGACCTAGAATGACACAGAGTTGAAAGCAAAACGGATCGGGAAATCTGAAAATCTGGACAACCAAGGGAGTGCCTTCTCAGCAGAGCTGCTCTCAGAGTCTTCCACCACTCCCCCACTGCACCAGTTTATTAAAGAGACCTGAAAAAAACCTAGTTCTTGCCAGCCTGGGTGACTCCTATCACAGCTATGACAGGTTTATTCCATTTGCAAGTCAAAACAAGTTTCTCCTCTCTCTTGAAGGTACATAATTATCAAGATCATCCTTATTGCTACACCCGTTACCATTGCCTATAATCTTTGGGTATTTGCACTTTCCTGGCACAGTCCTGATTGGCAAAACAAAGCTTGCATGTGTGATAAGTTTAGCGTAAGAGACTTCTCATTAGCGCTGGATGCCATGAATCAGAATGATTAAGTGATTTGTCCAAAGCACAAAGTAGATTTACTGTTTCGGCACTGCAGTCCCACTAAATCAGGATTGTCACCAAATTCACAAATATTACCTAAAAATATTAAATCCTAATCTCATAAATATGATCTGTTTCTATTTATACTGGGGGCCTCTAACCTTAACCTTTTTTTTTTTTTCTATAAACAAAAAGCTCCTAGAAACTTGAAATTATGGTAGCTTAAATTTTCTCCATGCCAAAAAAAAAAAAAGGTCACAAAAGTAGTAGTACTGTTTGGATAATATATTGTTTGGAGCCAGAGAAGCATCTAAGTTTTTATCTGCTTCCCTCAGTTAATTGTTTTTCTTGCTTTGGCGAACTGCAATTAACCTACCTGCTGGTTATCAGTGAGTGAACTGCAGCTAGAAGTTTGGAGCGATAATGCTGGTGAACTATTATGAGAAGCTCAGCAGAGATGAAGACAAATGGTCTAGCAATGAGGATGGAGAATCAGTCTCTGGTGGCCTCGGTTCTGGTCCTTGCTCTTCTTTGCACCATCTATGTGACTGGCAGGCTGGAGAGAAGCAGATCTTTGAACGTGCCAGAAAGTTGTTCAAGCTCATCTTCTGATCTCTTGACTTCAAAGTCAGCCTTGGAGGAGATGCTTCTGTCTTGTTCCCTGTTTTCAGACAGGAGAAAACAGAACTGACTGGTTTGCAGCGCTGATCCATGGTGACCGAGAGGCTCTCACCCCTCCTTAACAGGGGCTGTTCAAGCGCCTGCGGTAGCTCCAGATGTTATTTGGGGAGCACAGCCACCGCGACAGGGTGTAGACTAGTGGAAGGGAGGAAAGGCTGCCCATACAGGTGGCTGATACCATCATGGTTGAAAGGACTTCACTTAGAGCTTCTGACACACAGAAAAGCCTGCTGTCAGCTGACTTCTTCTGTGAGATAAGCATAATTTTTTGCACTGCTCCTGCTCTGAAACTCTCCCATAGCTGCAGGGGCAGATGGATATCACCTTTTGCCATAGGGCCCATCAAGATGCAAAGAGATCTTGCCTTTAATGCTCCAGTGCACAGCGATGCTGCTGGAAGGAGGAAGTACAAACAAGATGAAACTGCTCCAGCACGTTTAGCCCTCCCTGCTCACTCTCTTTGCTTTTCCGGTCATCTTAATCCTCTTCTACTGCTCAGCAGAAATGTTGTGCAATATTCTCCAGGGAGATGAACCTTGTGTGAATGCCTCTGCACTTCTGATGGCTAAAGGAAGGCTGAGTCCCTTTCCTTAGAAATTTAAACAAGCCTCTTCAGTAGATTCACACACTTCAATTTGCTTTCACAGGGCTAGTTGGTGACAAGTGACACCATAACCTTCTCTGAGACTTTTATGCAAATTTTATGTAAACTTACTCTCACCATGTGAGATAAGTCATGCCTGAATGCCATTTTTGTTGACAGATACCCTGGGGCGTAGAGTGCCATGTCCTACCAGGGGTCCCCCAAGGCACACACCAAACATGGAGCATCCCCAACAGGTAGAGAATTTCGGAGCGCTGGTGGCTCACGAAACTCCCTGGGCTCAAGCTCACACTCTGAAAGCCCTCCCACTGCAGCATCCAGCCCTCCCACATGGCAGCGGGGTTGTTCTGCCACGTCAGCGTCGTTGTGGCTCTGTCCAGAAAGGAGCCACCCTCAGCCAGGCCACAGGGAAACCCACAGCAGCTGCTCAATGGGAAAAACTCTGTATGTGGCTACTGTCACCCCCAAAACAGAGGATGGAGAGCTTCCTGAGTGGGCAGTGCAGGATGGCCCCAGGCGTCCTTTCTCTCTGGCACTGGCAGGTGGTGCTGGCCAAGCCCCAACCTGCACACCAACGCTAATACAGCCAGGGCCAGAGGCTCTGGGGACACCATGGTGTTGCAAATACACGTGGCCTTGGTCGTGTACTACGGACCGAGTGCATCCGGCTCCCCGCCACTTGCACACAGTGCCAAATCCCACTTCCTCTGATGCTCTTTCAGTATTAGCATGCCAGGCCATACGTCTGATGGGTGCAGGGACAGGGAAGTCTGCTCAGAGCCTTTAGCTTCGTGTGCATCTGGCTGGGGACTGCTGTCTTTCTGTCGGTCCTCCTAGGCCCTATTCTAGTCTTTTCTTCCTTTCTTTTAATTTTTTTTTTCTCCCTTAAAAGGGCTTAGCAAAGCTGTACCTATGAATCGCCACCAGTAAGCACCGCCAGGGACTGCCCGTCTCTTTGCTTCCCCTAAGTTTATCGCTGTTTGGATTGCCATGCTGGAGAAGGAGACTGCAGTGTCAGCCAGACCCGTGACTTTTAGGAATAAAGAGTGGTTAGTTGTGATTTGCAGCTGGAGCCCTAAATAATAGGACCTGAATCCATGCTTCATTTGTGCCACTTCACAGCCTGGTGGCTTACACTGAGGCTACACTGCGTAGGCTACTTTTGTCTTGCTTTTTCATCCCAAATTTGGGGATGTAATTATGCCAACAAAGAAAGTCTGGAGGGCTTGAAGAGCTGCGGAAGGTTTGCTTCTCCAGTTCCTGTTACAGAGGCAGTAACTTCTGCAAGGGGTGAGGGAACAGGCAACCTCTACAGTCACTGCTCAAGCCAAGGTGTCAGGCCATGGGCAGAAGTAGGAAGCAGCTGTGCCAGCTCTTCAGCTATTGGGGACCTCCGCTCTCATACAGCCAGAAAAGCCACAGGCAATTCTCATCCACTACTCTGAGAACACGTGGACTGTTTACACCACCTTTGTCTGGCGTTGATTTACATACCGTGCATTCAAACCTTCGTTTACTTTGTACCAACCTCCCTGTGCAGGCGATCCCTAAGTAACCATCTTGCCCAAAGTGACTTGCCCACTTGAATTTGGATAAGTACCTGCATTCCCAGCTGGTTCATTGTTCTGCTGCTAAATATTGCTCAGTTCTCCTAGCCAAGCCAAGCCTGATTTTTATCTGTGGATTCTGCAAGGCAAGCTGTGGAATGCAAATTATTCCAGTGTATTTGCAGGTCTGTGCTGAGGAGGAGATCCCTGGAGCTTGATCCTTCTGTTTCCCAGTGACTCATTATTGTTATGTAGGTTGTATTGCCCCACCACTTCGAGATATGAAACGCTGGGGTTTTGCAGGCCACTTTTCTTTTGTAAAAGAACACAGGGTCATGAAATCTCTGTGTGTGTGTCTAGCAGGAAACCAGCATTCCGGCAGTGATCACACGCTACCTGTATGCAAACCTTTCTTCCAAAATCTCACCCAAAAATCTATCTCTAGGCAAAGGCGGTGTCCCCTCAAGCGCTTTACAGTACTCAAGTGCTTACAGAAGGAACTCTGACTGCAGACAGCAACTGTTAGCATAGCAAAGTCTAATGTAAGGCAGTCTGCTTTCTGCAAGCTTTTATCTCAGGTGAGCTGTATAATCCTTTGCTTTCACTTAATAACCTCAACAGCCAAGAAGAGGTGGGGGAATCATTTGATAATTACATGTTCATTTCATAGAGTGCACATAAATGACTGCAAGTGCTTGCAAATTTTAATAACTCTTGAAGTTACATTCCAGTTGCTCTGGTTAGATGTCCTTTCTGCTCTGCTGCTGAACAAAGGAGGCAATTTTATCAGCTGCCTCAGTGAGACAGATTGCATGGCTTCCTTACACGGAACGAGGCAAGAATATGTTAAAAAATCTTCCCCCCCCTGCCCTTGGCTGCTCCCTCCCAAACAGCAGCTCTCTCTCTGCAGTCAGGCTGGGTGGATTAGCTGCTGTGCCAGGAAAGAATGATGATCCTCCTGCAGCACCCACTCGCCCCGTGGGGAGGGCTGACCCAGAAGGGAGCTGTGAAGAGGGTAGGTAGGGAACACTCCGTGAGAGGAGGCACTTCTGCCTTACGAGCGAATTAAAGTATGTTTGAACACCGGATGGATCGAGGGCATCCCCACAAAGCTCAGCCCTGCATGTGAAGTGTCTGGATCCAGAGATCTGCATGCCTATGGCTGCCTCATCCTTGCTTTGAGTTTACTGCAGGCTAATCCACACTGCCACCCTGACGTCTAGGCCACTTGTGTCACAGGCTTGGGTTTTTGCAGGGAAACTTGCTTCCAAGTTTCCTCTGTTTGCCCATGCTTCATCCAACCTGCCCTATCCATAGCTGCTGTGGTGGGGTCTGATGTCCATGCTTGGCCGTGGTAAGGTACAGAAGGCCACGTGCGGTGCCACAGAGGGGGTGATTCGGCAGGACGAAGGACACGGGGTTTGTGTTTGCCACTAACATAGTGGCTATGCATAGTGCGAGGGGTTTTCAGACTGTTCTGGAGAGCCGAACCAGCCGATTCAGGTGATTTCAACAGAACGCAGGCCAGGAGTTGACTTTAGGTACCTTTCCTTGCATTCACCACCAGTTTAAAAAAAATGCTGGCAATAAACAGAAAAATATCGCTCCCTTTAGCAAATGCAAGACATATCTTGAATACGTGCTCTCTCTTCTATTTTCTCTGGTTTTGTGCTCTATTTGACAGTGGTTTCTGACCAACTGCCAGCAAGGCAATAGTCAACCTGACTAGTAGTTCTCACCTCCTATGAGCTAAATATAATTTGGGTTTTATTTACCTCATAGTATTTCTTTAACAAGCTCTCTGATGTGAGTTCTTCCTGGAAAAAAGAATTCCCCACATGGCTGTCCTTACACAAAATAAATAAAATCTTTCTGTCTTCTTGCCACATTTAGATCTATATATATCCCTGGTACACAGAGGAGATACCAGCTTGGGAATTGGCACGCTGAGGGCAAATAAATGAATTTACAGTAAAGCCTGGTTATTGTTTTTAAAGACCTATTGAAAGGAGAAGACTGTTCTTAATTTTCTCTTGTAATCTCATTTCAAGATGTTTAGCTCGTAAAGGTCTGTCAGAACATGGGGCCTGGACTTTTATCTTCACTCTCCAGTTGAAAACCTGGCGGACACTCTGGTTTTTTACTCCTGTGGTCACTGAGGAGAAGCCATAGCAAATATGGGATGGGATCTGGTGGGCTGCCGCCATACCCATTCCTTGTCCAGAAGTGAAAAGAGCTGTTAATCCTGCCTTGTTTGCTTTGCACACCACACCCCTGCTTATTGCCCACAATCTAAATTACAGAGGCGGCCAAACTCGCTTCCTGTTAAAAACAATAGCCCTGGCTGACACATCGCCTGGTAATGCAGGGAGCGAAGGGCCGGGAACCGGGTGGGTTTTATGGACAGATGGGCCCCATGGCTGGGGCTGGAGGCACTGGCAGAGGGGTCACCGCCTGCACCCCCAGACGGGCGGCTGGCTGGGGGAAAATGTGGAGGGCTGAGGAGAAATGTAGGGGCTGCTGATAGTGTGCTGTGGAAAGAAATGACTTTATGGAGGATGTTAATTAGGGGAAATGTATCTGGGAACATGGGGAAAACTTCCTGAAAAGAACGAGCGTGAAGAGGATGATCAAAGGCATATGAATTTAGTGGGAATTTTTATAGGGAAGTGTTTTTGTAAGTGTCCAGCTGTCTCAAAATCTGAGTCATGCTTTTCTCTGTAAGAAGGAAGATATTATTTTGTTGCAGAAAATATTTGCATTAGGTACTTTTCATTTGAAGGCTCGTATGTGGGGATATAAGACCTAATTGCCTCAGTTTGTTTTACCTCTTCTAGGAAATGCATGCAACAATCAGAGCTGATGTTATTCATGTCTAATAAATAGCACTACTGGGAAGAGTCGAGCTGCGTATGAGTCCCTCTGCAAACAGAGGATATATAGCAAATGTCTCAGGTACTTCACAAGAACTATACTGGATCGCAGCCAAAATGTCATGGAGGACGAAGGTAATATGCCCAGCATTTCCATGTACAAACATTTTTGTGTTCACAGTGTCTAGCTAACAAAGGCCAATGCAAGCTTGGTGTGAACAATTTGCTGTCCTTTGAACACCTGGCCACTAATGCCAAAAATTCTCATTCTGGTATATCAAGACACGTCCAGTGACTGTATCTGTGGTCTCAGGATGCGTACCAGCTTCTGAAATAGGAATTACTTTCTCTTGTAAGAAATGGAGAATGTCCCTGTCCTGTACACAGGGCTACAGCTGCTTCCCTGTGTTTGCCCTGGTGAGGTGCCACTGGGTTCAGTTGTTTATGCTGCGGTTGAACTGGCCGAATAGCGCAGCGAAGGGGTGGTGAGTCAGGCCCACGATTGTTCAAGTGCAGGAAAACAACCTGTGTGATCTGGGCACCAGAGCTGGAAAATCCGTCAGAACCCTTTTGCTGTTGGTTTGAGGAGACTCATGTTATGAAAGTGTTCCTGGGCCATTATTAAGGCTTATTTTTCAAGGGATGCTGGCATGTTGGGAAACTTTGCACCTATTTCAATTTTAATGTTCTTTTGTTCTGCACTCTGACTCAGAATAATACCTTTCCCCGTGAGCCGGAATTACAGCTGGAACCAGGTTACGGGTTCAAAATTAATCCTGTATCCCAGAGATCTACCTCACTGATAGGGATTAGAAAGCATTTTCCCTATCTCTGCCTACAGTTTCCAAGGGAATCCTGGGCATACCTTGGGAAGGTTCTCTCCCCCTGTTTTTATCCTTGCTTTGGGATCAGATGACATCTGGCTCCATCGCTTTATCAGCCTTTAGGTAATTTACTGTTTCCATCTCTCTTCCAGCATGATCTGTATGATCCTCCCCTGAGACATTTTAATGTCTGGAATGAACTCCCCCATTTTCTCCGGTGAACACCGAGGCAGATGATTAACTGTAGCCAAATCTACCCCTTTTTCTCTGTAAATTATCCCTTACTGTCTCCTCCTTCCTTTCCTTCGTTTTAACTAACAACCTCATGAAACGTCTGACTCCTTGTTTTTTCTAGGGAAAAATTTTAAACAAAACCACATTCAGACACATAGACATACACACACAAAATGCAAACAATGAACGCTCACAGACAACCAACAGCATACTCACAGAGGCATGCTTATATAGAGATACAATGACGTAAATCAACACCCAGAAGCATTTATTAAATTACCCAGACATATACACAGAGGGACAGGCAGATGGGTTAAGGCTGTATTTTTACTGTTGGATAAATGAAAACATCACTTTAATGCCCACAGGAGAGTATTCTGGAGAAGCGGTGGCAGTAGCAGCACCAGATATTAAAGGTGGTAATATCTCTTTATTCACTCTTTCGGACTAATTGGCTTATCCTAGGAAATGGCAACTGTTACATAGCCAGTGTGAACTCATACGCTTCCGTAATCGAAATCAGTGTGAAAACAGCATAGCAGTCTTTCCTGAAATCATCCCCTGTTCCCAGGCAAGGAATGATTCCTGGAACTTGCATCCCTAAAATCCTTCTTTTGATTGCTCTGGGCAGCCCAGTCTTCCTTTTTTCTTTCTAAACGATATGAAAGCAAACTGAATTCCCTGTGTACAGTCACGGGAAGAATTATTCCCAGAACCCAGCTACAGGCTACTAATGTATTAAATAGATTTTTCTTGAATGTCCATTGTCCTCAGGGCATGGGGCATTTGGAAATACTGTAGTTCACTACCGGCTGGTACTTGGTTACCCGCATACACATTTAAGGAGGCCGTTTGCCCACAGATACAAGGTCACTGAAACAGCTGCATGAAGTAAACTGGCTGAATGTCTGTCTTTTCTGGCCCACATGCAGTTTTTTCTCATTAAAAACTACTGCTAAGTTAATTGTAATCTCCTTCGATGTCCTTGAACCATGGGATCTACCTGTATTTTCAATATGCTTATACTGACTTGTAAGTTACATGGTATGAGGCCTCTGAATATGTTAAACCAGCCCCATGATCCCTACTTGCACCTTTCTACCCAGTGCACCAGTCCTGCTAACTTCACCCAACATTTTCTGTATTTCTTGTTTCACTGTTAAAATTTGGATAGTGTTTAGAACTGTTCTGATCTTCTTTGCTCTTGACTGCAGGACAAACAAGGGGCCAAACCCTGGCTGTCTGTACTCACAAACACACAATGCCACATACAGAATGTCTTTATTCTGCTGCTGTTGATAATGGTAACCCAGCCCAGCTACAGGCTGCCTACCTTACATCCACTAACTCGTGGGGCTCCTCCCTTTCCTGCCATCACCTGTGTGGATGTGGTAAACAAATGTAAATTGATATCTACATTGGTGCAATTTGCTGATGGAGTTAACCAATTCACAAGTTGTTTTTCACTAACAGTTGTACCATCCCTAATACTCTCAAGGTCTTACTAAAGGCTTCAAGAGCTGGTGCTAGATAGATGGCTCTTTCCTACAACATCTTGTTCTGCATTTGTATCTTAAAGCTTTCTATAGCATCAAAGAAAACCTCAATCAAGAACCACTCTTTTTAGTTCTTTTTCATATTCTGGAAAAATAGCCTTATATAATGAAAGCCAAATTTATATATCAAAGAAAATGCCTCCATTTTGCAATATTGTGGTAGCTCAGAAAGTCTGATTTCTGTGGTCAGCCACAGCCTTGGGCGCTGTCAAAGATATATGCATGATTTTCTTCCCTGCCCCCCCCCCCAGTTATGATGTGTGATGCATTTCTTCCAGGTATATGGTACAGTCTGTCCATGTCGGTGAAATCTGCCATCACTGACCATCTGTTCTTTTCAGAGGATTCCCTTGGATTTGTCATCATCTTGCTCTGTTGCTTGTCAGCTGGGGACTGTCCTAAGCAAGTCCCTGCCATTCTCTTATTTTCTGTTTCCACTTGGATTGTAAAGTCTCCAAGGATATTATACTGTCAAGAAATCAGCTATGCTCAGCTGATGGACAGTTAAAAATTAGAAGGAGTATAACTACCAAAGCATACCCAAACAGCTGATTTCTTTAGTTGTATCTGGGAATCTATAAATCATGGAAGATAACTATGTTAAATTGATGCTTCTCTCTGTCCTTTGTATTTGTTTCCTTAGACTTCTTAGGCCAAGGACTGCATTAGATGTTTTACAAGGTGCTTAGCACAACAAAGCTGCAAGCAGTGGATGATGTGCACTATCATCGTATGGGAGTTTATACTTTGCTTTATAACCCTGCTCACATTAAGGTAAGGAAAGGACTGAGGACAAGTGGGATTTTCAGCTGCCTTTTGTGTAACACTGTTTTGAAACGACTGTAACACAGGGATTTAATAATAAAAGCAATAATTAAGGATGTTATTTTATCTTCTCTTTCTTCCCCTATGACACCTCTTCATCAGAGAACCTGTGGATACTAATCCTGCTAATACTTGATTCTGCTTTTTTTCTCCCCCTGGTCTTTCAAAAAATAATCCAAATCTTTCAGCATTTCATCCACTTCTAATTTCACTTCCCCAGTGTGTTGGTTCAGTGAGTGAAGATATACTTCCCTAATCTGTGGACTACCTTTTTCTTTCTTAGTTGTTCTTCCTCTGTTTTGGGGAAACTTCACCTTACTGTGACAAGCTCGCAGCTCTGCATCATATCCCGTTTCCCTTTGACTTTTAATGCTTATTTGTGTTATGGTGATGTTTTATACACATTAAGAGCTAATAGAGCATTTCGGACTGACGAGCACTCACAACTTGGAATGACTGGTAGGATGTGACCTATTGATGAAATAGGAAATATTAGCTGGGGGTGGGAACAATAATGCAGACAGTCTAACGGAAATGGTGACTTTTCACTACATCCTGCCAAATGACAGTTTTTTACATACATCTTGATGGTAGTAAGCACTAAAGGAAAAAGAGATGGCAGCCTGGTGCATTTTGTTGGGAGCTCTTTTTCCAGGGCTTTTTCCATTCCTGGGGGTGGGGGTGGCCCTGGAAGAAGGCAGAGGCTCGTAGGGAAGAAGTTTACCACTTAGGGCTGCTGTCACTGAGAAGGGTGAGTGCGGGGGAAGGACAGCTGATGCCTTAGCTGCACTATCTGATTGGGTGCAGCAAAGCAGAAAAGATATTTCAGGCTCTTCCCTCTCTTCTTTCTCTCTTTTGCTTATTTCCTTCCTATCTACTCGTTTGTTTATTTTAGTTGTCTCTTTGTTTCTGTTTGTCCAATTTAGACTTAGACCCGAGATTATAGAGTTGAGACTTCCTCTTTCCACCTAAATACATTCCTTCACCACAGCAAGTCTGTTAACGCTGCTTCTGTTCAGATGTATTTTACCTCCTTTGTACAGTGCTCCATCCTACTCATATCCCATCAGGTAAAAGTCAGGCTGGAGTGCTGTTCAGATCAGCAGATGGCAGACTCCTTCTAGCAATTGATGCCACCAGCTTCATCCTACATCCCCCTACATCAGAGCATTTGATGATGACAGGCAGAAAAAAGTATGATTTCTGCATCACGCACTCAAGTGTGCGTTATGTCAGTGAGGAATCAAAGATATATTTGTCACCAGAGTCTGCGTGGCATGCAGTTAGGCCCGTAGTGTAATGTGCAGAGACTGAGTAAACCGGAGAACAGTAGAAATCTGAATGTCAGAGATGTCAGAGAATTACAAGTTCACATCAGAGTCTGATTTGCCTCTTACTACTCGACCTGTGAGGCGTCCTCCAAAATTGATGTTAGGCTCAGGAGAAGTAAGTGATGAGAAATTTGGGAAAAAGAAAGAGATGCTTGCAAATGCAATCTTAATTTTATGTGTCTGTGCCCTAATCAAGCCCTTCCTTCCCTTAGGGGCAACTACAGAACTGCTCCTTGCAGGGTGGGTTTCTTTAGTCTTTATCTGGTTAGGTTTTAAATGTCCATCACTCCTTTTGGGAAACAATTCTGTTTTCCAAAGTTATACGACTTGCTGAATCCTCTTAACACCACCATGCTGATTAATTTAAACAAACTTCAAATGCAGGACTTCTAGCATTACTGATACAGCATCTCTTTTATGTTTTGTATGTTTGCTTGAATGTGTTGTATTTCCCAGCTTCACTAAAGAATGGTTTTAAAGTATTTTTTAACAATACAGCATTGTTATGAAAATGAGCTGACTAGTGAGTCTGATAGCAGGAATTTACTCTGAGTCAACAGGGGCAATTTGCAAGCATTGACTAATGAATTCCATAATCCACGCAGCACCTCTGTGAATAAGGGAAGAAAGCTCCATTATCTCTAATATGCATCGAGGATTCAAAGATGAGAGGGACAGCTGCTGTGTAAGAGTCTGAACGGATATTGAATACAAGTTGGGAATTCCTGGTGCTTGCTTCTCTGCTTGGACAAACTGTATCTCACATCTCTGTACAGACAACTCTCAGGGAGATGTTGAGCAGACAAGAGCAGCGGGGTTTTTTTTTTACAAAAAGCAGGAATGTTGTAAGCTCGTACAGCCTCCGACAGAAAATTTCAGGGAGAGCCAATAAAAGGAGATTTCTTTTCTTCCCTCTTTGATCGACTGGGGAAAGAGTTTGCCAAAACAACTGTTAATGCTGTAACGGATTCTGTAAAATAAATTAGGAATAACTCAAAGATGGAGTAAGGGCTTATTTTATTCCTTTTTCTTGTTTTCCCTTTGAAAGTGTACTACAAATCCAGCAAAGTCCCTTTGGGGACAGTGCTCTCTCCCCTGGTAAGTGCATCTCCTGTTAGGGCATCTCAATATTTATATCTGGCCCTTGGCACAGCTGCTCTGTTACTCCCCTCATACAGCTTGTCAGATAATGCCACTGCATGGATTTACTCTCAAGCAAGGTGCCTTTAGGCAATATTTTTTTCCTGCATAGGTTTTGGCATCTCAAGTGTTTTCTCATGGGTTTTCCAAGCCCCCCACTGCTATGCAACCTGTGTTATTGGCACTGAGCACTACTCACAAATTGCTGTCTTTGTCTTCAGAATATCACGTTGTTTTTGTTTCAACACATGGTTATAAGTGGGTGTTACCAAGTTTAAGAAGGTATGTCAGGACAGCACTTCTGTTTTGGCACACAGGAATGACCTCTGCAGAACACCTGATGGACTTGAGTGTAGAAAGGCAAGAGACCAAATGCTGGAAATGCATGAAAAGTGCTTTTTCTTAAGATTGGAGTCTCAGCTGGAATTTGCAAATGATTGTGTTTATGGGCCTTCCTGGTTTTACAGGCATATAACTGAGCAGATGAAAATTCTGAATAATACAGATCACAACTGAATTAGTTTTGAGGAGGGTAAAAAAAAGTCCAAATGTATTCCTCTGTCACTTCCCCAGAAGTCTATCTGTCTTAAACTGCGTGGTGGGGATATCCCAGTTTTCCAGGCTACTGTGTCTTTCCATAACTGATGCTTCTGTTTACAGAACGTACTATGAAATGGTGGTGAATAATAAAAAAGAGCAAGATACAAAGAAGCGCGAATGAAAGGGCAGAGCTCAGAAGCGGGGCAAAGAACTGGCAGGTGGATCTGAATTGTCCTCCTGCCACTGACCTCTCTTCTGGAGGAAACATCTTAACTTCTGCCTGCTTCCCTGCCAGCCCCACTCTGGTTTTGGTCCAATTGCACTGATATTTCTGCAGAGTAGGACAAGTCTCTCTCTGATTCTGTCTTTCCCCCTTCAAATTTGACCTGTACATACAGGCCCTGACTTAAAAGATCTTCTACTTGGTAGTAATATCAACAATAATAAATAAAATACTCAATTTTCATTTCCAAAGCCTGCATTTCTGTTCCAGCACAGAAATGAAGTATTTCATAGAAAACCTCACAAATTCTTCAATTATTCAAAACTGATAGCATGCCCATAAGCACCTTGTGAGTAGCTAGAGGTGCATATTCACTGATGTGCTATTTATTACGAATTATTTGCTCAGTGTTTATTATATGAATGAATGATTATATCCCACTTTCACAATAAAATTCTGGTTGGATTTGCTCATAAAATTAGATTCTGGGGAGAAAACCAAAACATACAGCAACCCTCAAACGCCACCTTGAAATACCACCAAGCATGTATATTTGAGATGTCTGTTGGTCTGCATGGAGCCAGAAGAGGAAGTCTGGAAAAACACAAAGCTGGGAATGCAATTCATCCAACTTCTGCTTGGTATAATTTATAAGGGACATGAGAAGGGGTGTTAGTTTTAATGTGTTCAGTCTTGGGTCACATACCAGCCATTTACTGCAGGTTGGATGGCTAACGTGCGTTTCGGCAAGCTGTGCAGCAAGCAGTGTGTTTCAATTTCGCTTGTCTAGACAGGGTTTTCAGTTGCCTCGTTCTGGCAGGCAATGTGAGATTTCATACCTTGATCTTATCGTTCTGTGCTGAGTTTACTTCAGAGAGAACACCTGCAGCCTGAGCGCGTCGATTCTCAGTGTGAGCTGCAAACACACAGCACCTCTGAGGATGTGGACCTCTATCCTTGACAGGGGTTGCTAGCAGCGGCGCTGCCTGATGCACTGGGCTTTTGCAATATCTCAATGGATTTCAACACTTTGGAATGCTGGATTCCCAGCGGAGGCTTGGATCCTTTCAGGTAACTTGTGGGTTGACTGCTATAGACCAGCCTTGCTTTCTTTGCTACCTTCTGTGGAACACAAGTGGAAAACATCTACTCTAATTTGCCAGGAAACTCACTTAAGAACACCAGACTCTTTACATATTGTCCTCCCATTGGTGAGCAGCTCCCGGAGATGACAATTACGTTAGATTTAAAGCAGTGGTTTGAGCAGGTGGCTAGTTTGCGCAAACTTTCACCAAAATAGTCACACTGGTTGCAGTTCTTGCTGAGTGAAGTGTTGGTGCAGGTGAGTGTATGTGAATAGTCCTACTATTGACACTATTATTGTTCGTACCAGAACAGTGCCTCGAGTCAAACGAGAACAGGTCTCCCTTGTACCAGGCACCTTAGGAACTCTAGAAACAGATAGTTCCTGCAGTAAAAAGCTTACATCTAAACAAAGCTGTCCTTTTAAAATTTGGTTTGCAAGTCCTTTTTTTTTTATTATTATTATTATTTTTATTGCAGATCCACACATATTTACAGGTATGAGTAGATCAGGTTTTATTTCAATGTAAATGCGTGTGTCATTCACCCCTAGCAGTATATGGTGTACAAAGCTCTGTGGGAACTGCCTGTAATGTTCAGTGCATAATGACCAGTCAGTTTGTTTAAGTTCAGGAGGTAACTAATTACCAGGGCTATGAGATACTGACAATTTGAACCTCTATAAAAGAGATTTTTGTCTTCCTGTTGGTTGTATTATTCATGTCATTAAATGAGCGTCTTTCTTCTAACCTTTGCCACATTGCGTAATCCTGTCCATTGTCCTATCAACTGGTACTTAGGAGTACTCTGGAGACTTCCTAGCTTTTTATAAATAATTTTGATGCTAACATGCAACAAAAGTATCCCTTGAATTTGCTAGTAATCGATAGGTTACAAAAACCTTCCCTCCTGAAAGTGTTTAAACAGCAGTTCTCCTGACAAATGCAAGCCTATTTCAACACAACAGCTCTATGGTAACACATGTGATGGACATGCTTGCAGTGACTGCGTCCAGCTGGTCATGTATTGTCTTTGACAGCAGCCACTACAAAAGGCTTTATGGCAAAGGCTCCCAAACCCTTCCCGTTGCAGCTCACCTCTCCAGCAGATAATCTGTACGAATCCTGATGCGAAGGTATCAGATGGGAGAGCTTTCCCTTGGGCAGGCTGGCGACTGCGCTCGTACCTGCTGGTGTCTCACTTGGCATCGTGACCTCTCGTTTGAGAACTGTTGCACCGGGAGATGCTGCCAGAAACCCAGCCGCAGGTACGCACTCGTCACAGAGCAGATCATCCCTTCTCCAACCACGCTCAATTAGACCAGCTTAAACTTTTAAGCATGAAGGTTTATACTTTCTCCAAATACTTGGCTAGCATTAAGGAAAACAGCCCTGTAAACTGCTTCTAAATTCTGGACCTCGGCAATACCCACTATGACAAGTTCCAGTTTAATGGCATGTGCACGTGTTATATAAAACGTCATTTTTTTGTTGGTCCTAACCTGGTTGTTCAAATGAGGAAAACCAGAAACGAGATCCGCCACTACCTTTTAAATTGCTGAGAAAAAAGCAAGTATAAATGGTAGCACTTCTCTTGACAGGGCATCCATATTGCACACAGCATTACTGAGCCATTAAGTGGTTTAGAGGTCTTAGAAGGCAGTTCATTTTTTCATTAGGTTGGGTTTTTTTTTTTTTTTTTTTTTTTTTTTTTGTAAACAATTGTTCTGCTTCGTGGACAATCAGAGGATGCTCAGCACGGTACTAGCAAGGTGCTGTTCTTCCTGGGCTTCCATTCCCGGACTGGTCCTTCAGGGAAGCGCAGCAGTCCCCAGTCCTCCCCACGAAGCCAGAGGGAAAGGGAACACCAGTGGCAGCACTGGTGAGGCGACACCGACCAGGCGTGGAGCTTCCCTCGCCGGTTTCCCCCCCGCCCGGTGCTTTCACCAGAGCTTCAGGCCGGCGCGAAGACGCTCAACAACTCAACGCTGTCATCTCCCCACGGGAGAGGCGGCCACCAGCCGGGCTTCGGCCAGCGCGGGGGCTGAAAGAAAGGGAGACTTTCCGCGCTAACCCCCCCCCATTTTTCCCTCGCGTTTTCCCCCGTGGCTCTGGGGGTTCCCCTCATGGAACCGCAGGTGTGCCCTTCCCGGGCGGCGCTGCCCCCGTTCTCTCCCCCAGCCTCGGCTACCGCCCCGCCGAGGGACGAGGCTGAGGGGGGGGGCCGGGGGCGAGGCGGCCCCTCTGAGGAGAAGAGGCGGGAAGGGGAGGGGCGCAACGGCCGCGCTGCCGCGCGCCTCCCGCCGCCGCCGCTGCCCTCAGCCGCTCGGCCGCCATTGACGTCAGGGAGGGCGGCACATGACACCCCGTTCGTAACCAATCGG
Organism: Burhinus oedicnemus; assembly: GCA_008921705.1. Taxonomy (NCBI): domain Eukaryota; kingdom Metazoa; phylum Chordata; class Aves; order Charadriiformes; family Burhinidae; genus Burhinus; species Burhinus oedicnemus. The sequence continues at coordinate 573,689 of VFFE01007004.1, forward strand.
CTGTTCCCGGAGCCGCTCCGGCGAGAGGCTGTCGGCAGCGATCGCTCCTCTCGCCGCCTCCTCCCGCGGCGGCGGCGGCGCGCGTGGACACACACACACCCCACACACACACACGCACGCACACACACACACCACCCC
>VFFE01007004.1:574091-599223 GCA_008921705.1 Burhinus oedicnemus
CACAGGACCTGCGCCCCGCTGCTGGCCCGAGCGGGATCCGTCCCCCCCCGCAACACCGCCGAGGGAGTCGGTGCGGGGGCTCGGGGGGGCTCGGCTGGAGTGAATCCCGGAATGCCTGCGGGGATTTTTTGTTCCCCGTCTTTGTAATCCTAGGGATATTTAGTTTTGCAGTTTCGGTGGGTTTTTTCAAACAAGTCTAGCTTTCCTTCATTATTATTATTATTGCTTTTTTTGGCCTTTTTTTTTTCCTATTTTTTGCCTTTTTTTCTTTAATTTCTCCCTTCTCAACACGACACCGACATGAAGTCACCACCCTGAGCCATTTCTCTCTGAAACCGAAGTCGGCAGGTATCTGCTGGCACGTTGGCCAAGTTGGAGGTGAGGGAGGTGGAGGATGCTTTTAATGCGAGAGCGAAGGCTTCGGGGTTTGCACCGTCTTTGCTCTGCTTTGTTTCAGGCCTAGTTTTGGGGCTCTGATTTGGCGGTCACATCCCCTGCCCAGACACTGGCAATGTGATCGTAAAATACAGAGATTCCTTCAGGGTTTTCTTCCTAATGGGAAACGACGCAAGAGAAAAATGCAAGGCGGTGATATCGACAGTACAAAAGATGTACAATAAACGGATACAATCTTTAAAAACACGATTTATATTTACATGTACAACTTAAAATTTCATGGCCAGTATTATTTGAACAGTCACATAGTGTGTGATGTGACTACACCCAAATTTTATCTAATAGTGATTAACACAGCTCACAAAACATGCTTTATACTGGTTTTTAATCATTCGGTACTTCAATTCTGGCCTTTTTTGATTTATATGTAAATGTCTCATTTTTCTCAATGGCTTCATTCTGGCCTTCCTATAGGACACTCATGCGATGAGAGAGTGGATTGGCTTTTGTGTAGATTTCTGTTAATGGTGTATTTAAATGGGTTTCATCCAGGCTGTGCTGTGCTCGGAGGTTGGATTTTTTTCACACTTTGGTACGCAGACTCATAGCGTGTGTGTAAATGTCTCTCCTGCATCACGCTCTGCTGGGAGTATTCAGAGCAGGTTTTCAGTGGGAGCTACTTTAACCTTCAGGTAGGCCAGCTGCCTGTTCTCACGGAGCTCTGTTCTTGTGCCACAATGACATCTCTGCTCACCGTTTCCACCGGGCTGTTGAGGATGTTTCCAAGGGAATATTTTTCTTTCTTTGATAGAACTACTGTGTAAAGGGAGAAGGAAGACTCGATCGATCGTTGCTAGAGAAAAGCCCCAAAAGACACAAGCAGAAGGAGTTTTTGCAGGTCTTCATTTTATTAAGATACCATCAGCGTAGAGGGGAAGTTGAGTATCAGTGGAGAGAGATGAGGCATTTTCCTGGCAGTATCCACAGCTGATTATTTCTGAGCAGAGGAGAAGGATACCAGTAGAGAGAGGCATGATCATGCTTCAGACGTTAATCCCTGCAATGTGGCAGTACTAGGCACGAAGTTGTATTTGTACAGGAGACATCAAACTCTGCTCTCAGGCAAAGCTGTCACCAAAGATACCATCTCTGAAAAAATTTCTGGAGTCCTCTGGGGTTGTGCTTTAATTAACATTGAGGTGTTCTCATTCCTAATTATTTTATGTATATAAATAGCAAGAAGATACTAAAACGTCGTACGTACCATTGCAGGCTCCATTTTGTTAAGCAGTGCTCTTCGTGCGTGGTCTTGCGCCTTATCATTTTTTTCCAGCGCTAACTCACCAAGTAAATACCGTTGTTCACAGAAATATCTGTGCTTTATTATTTCAAGTAGTGTCTTTGGTTTCCAGGGAGTAATTAGGGCACTGGGATAAGATCCATGTTCACTTGTTGCCTGAATGTAAGTTTAGCAGGTATCTTGCAGACATTGGTTCTATGATATCTAGATTTTTTTCCTTTTTTTTTTCTTGGGGGGGGGGGCTGAAAAGATTTGATTTAAGCAAAACATGTGGTAGTGTAACCCCCACCGCTTATGAAAGTGAGGTACAGGCAAAATGCCAAAACCTCCTGAAACTGTAGGTAGATATTTAAATGCAACTGATTTGTTTTTCGAGAGCTGTAGAAAAATATCTATATTGTCCATTGAAAGTGAGTGTTGGGAGCACTCAACAACTTTGATAACAAGGTCATTTTTACACATAGGGCTTTCCACAGGCAGGGTGCTTTATGAGCAGCCACTAATTAATCTTCACATCATCCCTTTGCAAATCCTCTGGCATGACGAGTTTTACTGCATTCTGTATAACATGAATAAAATTGAACAGGAAAATAACATCACTTTGTTTTGCATTTGAAAGCAAAAGTTGTAATGACAGCTAATCCAGATCTGGCAAATTATATCCCTGAGTACAGTGGGTAACTTGTTGATTCTAGGCACTTTCTATCCTTTTGTTGTCACTTGAGACATATATTTGAAGTAAAGTTTTCTCCCCACAGGCTCTTACTTGTCAATGCCTTGGCTGCAGTATTGGAGTCAGCATTAGTTTGTGTATGGATTATTCACGTGCAATTTTTCTCCACAGGTAGACACTGTGTGTTCCTACATACAAGTCTGAATAATGAGACCCTACCTACCTTTTTTTTTTTGCACAAGTTAACTACTTCTGTTGTTTAATTAGGCAGTTACATGTTTTGTGCTGACAAGATAGCTTTCCATAGCAGAAGCACTATGCAAGAATGCAATGGAACAAGTGTTCGGCCATCTTATTTTAGCAAAATTTAGGGAGGAAAAAAGTAATGTTTTCTACAAAGTGCTTTTTCTGACATTATCACAAGCGACTGTTTCAATTAAAATAAGTCCATGTTAATGAAAAAAGAATAATAATCGTATTCTGAATTGGTATATGCGCTGAGTGAACGAATGGAAAGGTATTAGCTTGTGGAGTGGAGAGACCCATAACTGTAGGTGTTGGGACTTTATCTGATTTACATGTTATTTCCAACGTTTGCTTCATGTTTCTCATTTCTCAAAGAATAGGTTAAACATAGTACAGTTCCACTATTACAGCTTCACTTGCATCTTGTCCAGGCTTTCATTCTGTTTCAGTTTTTTTTGGTGGAAGTAAATACAGATCTGTAACTTTTTTTTTTTGAAAATGTAAATGCTGAAGTCCCAGTAGGAAGTTTTGATACTTACAAACTTTGTTTGCCAGACAACAGCTTGCCTGGGGATGAACCTGACTTTCTCTCCCATGGGAGGAATAATGTTTATTTTATAAACACCTACCAAACTCAAATGTAACACCCTTAATAATTTTTTTTCCAGTGAGATGTGTCCTTGCACAGCTTGAAGGGCAGTGACAGTAAAAACAAAGACAGAAATAAAATCTAATTTAATATTCCTTGTGTGGAATATATTTTTTTTTTTCTTTGGGGGTGTGTGTGTGAAGAATAAACCTATGGCTATCTTCAGCAGAAATGTGAAAATTTAATTTTCAGTAGTTTAAAGGTAGCCATTATAACTGAACTACCATGCATTTAATATATCCTTCTGCTTTGTCCCTTTCATGTCCCTGCCCTGCTTTTCTCTTTCATTCTTTTTCTTGTAGCAGTTGGGAGTAGATGTTTAGACAGTGAGTTTTGAAGTACTAGGTTGCAAGAAAGACTTGTGATACATACGTATGTGCAGCAGACAGGGAAAGAATAAATAAGTGATTCATTTTTGCTAGCTAGGGATGACCTCTGTAATTCCCATCTGGGAAGATAAAACGTAATTGAAACCATGAAGTTACTCATTAATAGCCCTCAAGGAGGTGGAAACTTTGGCTTTTCATGCCCATTTCACATTTCTTGGTTTTGCCTTGGCAGGTAAGTTGAGTGTAATGTAATGTCACATTCAAAGCTGTTGACAATCCTGAAAAGACTGAAGTGTTTTTTAGACTTTTCTCCGTACAAAAGTGAGGTTTGAGGACAACAGTGTATTGACAAGCTAGCTAATCAGAAATATATTTGAAACAAGAATGTAAGTGGATTAGAGAACTGCATTTATATTTTCTTCTAGAGACAAGAACATACCCAATTAATATTAAATGAGGCAAGGCAGAATGATCCATTTCAAATAGGAGAAGTGGAGTAGAAAATTGTCTTCTAATTGTTTTTTAAAATTCAACGATTCTGCTACTGCATGTGTTTCAGCATGGTATTACATGTCTTTCCTTCCTTCTTTTAGTAAAGATAGTGCAAAAATTCCTGTCAACTTGGACTCATTGTTTACTTTAGCACAGGTTCCCATTAGTTAGAAAAACACACTTTTTAAAATTAAATTTCCCTTGGAAAACAATTAGCTCAAGTGGGAAGTATTATACAGAGCTCAGAAGTTTCAAAACAATCTTGTAAGAAGAATTTTTTTAAAGCTTTCTTGGAAAAGGAATATTGTAGCATTATCTAAATTCCAAATAGAATGATTATGAATTAGATATAATAATAAAAAGTGAAATAAACAGTCTTTTCAGTAAACCAAGTGCTGTCCTTAAGTCCTGTGCTGTTGATGGGGCTCTACAAATGTGACTTAAAACTGACTTGATGGGCCTACCATCGTTACCTGTACAAATAAGTATGAATGCATAAATAACAAAGCAATTGAAGATCATTTTTTTGATCTGTTATAACAATGGAATACTAAATTACTATTTAAAAATCATATTTCTCATTGTTTACTATTGCAAATGATTGTTTTCATTTGACAAGAAGCGGTACCTACGGGTTTTGGGTGTACGTGTTTTTGCCAATTCTGGGTTACCCTGTGGCTATCTATCAGGTATTTTCTTCAGGCACATTAGAAAGAGGATTGAATCTTGTAATTTGCATACAACCCATGATAATTTAGAATTCTCTGCAGGTTGAGAACAAATTGCTCCATGTTATCTATGCTGTTGAAATTGAGATTCTGTTTCAGAAGCGAAGGCAGGCATGTGCCTGCATTAATGAAACCCAAATTTTCCTGAAGACTTGGTGATTTAATGGAATATTACTCTGTTGTGACAAACTTATTTTATTGCTATATTAGTTTGTAGCTCGGCATAAGAAAACGTAAAATGATATTTCTTTGAAGTTGTTTAATGCCTATCAAACATACCTTTGAATATATAGTTCCTGCAGTGGTTAAAAAGCATATTTATATGTCAGTAGTGTTAAGGTACGTGTTTATATGTCACAGAGTTTATGTAAAATATGAAAACAGAAGCTATATTCATTGATAGAGTGAGAGCTCTTAAAGCTATTAGTGTTAACACCCAGACAGTAAATTTTATGTGTTTAGGAGCATAAATAAAAAGGATACTCAGAAATACTTCTGTCTCATTTTTCGTTTTGGCTGGGAAGTAAAGTTGTGGTGCTAGCCCCTATGTGGTGGTAATAGTCTCCCGGAGGAAGCTTGTAAATTGCCTCTGGTCCTGAATGGGGACCTGATCCTGCATAAGAGCAGGGACTGGAGGAGCTCAGCATCATCCTGCACAGGACTGGGCCTTTGTGGAGCTGTGAGATCATCTTCGTTTTTTTTGTAGTGGAACATTGTAACTAGTCATGGGAAGAGTCTGCTAGATCATCGAAGCTGGGCTGTGGTCCTTCTAGGAAAGGACGTACTGCCCAGAGAAGTTGTGGATGCCTCATCATTGGAAGTGTTCAAGGTCAGGTTGGACAGGACTTTGAGCAACCTTGTCTAGTGGAAGGTGTCCCTCCCCATGGCGGGGGGGGTTAGACTAGTGATCCTTAAAGGTCCCTTCCGACCCAAACCATTTTATGATTCTGTGAAACACAAAAAGGGTGTTTAGTTTTCCAGAGGGCAAAGGCTAGGTCAAGAGTCCAACCTGCATCACCGTTCCTGTTTGCAAGCTTCGGTTTGCGTTGTTAGCAAGAGTGGGAGAACACAGACTGAAGCCTTGGTCCCACTAAAATCATTGGCAGAACTGTGTACACTGAGGGACCTTTTTGGAGGAAAAAGCTGGCAGGTTTACAACATAGAGGGGAGTGATCTTTTGGAACTGTTTAATTTATTGCACATAATTTGAAGTTCCTAAATAACAGGTGAGTTTTAATGTGATACATTAAAATGGCTTCTCTCATTTCCTTCTATGTTAGTAAGCATGGCTGGACTAATACGGTTTTACTTATCTCCCCACATAGGATTTATGAAAGAAGAGACCTACCTCAAATAGTTCAGGCCTTTTGGAGTCTTTAGAAGTAATTAGGTTGTGGGTTGCATGGGTAGATTGTGGCTTGCTTATGAGTGTTTTGAGCAGTGCTAGTTGCATCAGTTTTGTTCTGTGTCTGCATATGTTTATAGACATGTAGTGTTTCATTCCATAAACAATTATGTGTTTGAAGATGATTGATACTTTAGCATGTATAATCCCTATAGAGCACTTGTGTGTGTACGTGCAGTCAAGAAAATAACTTTTTCGTGCAGTCTGATGGTGCAGCGTCATTGGCAGTAGTGCTGTCTTAGGTAGCCCTGGCCTGTGCCGTTCATTTCTGCATCTGTGCCATACCGCTTCAGTCTTCTTTTGTACACGCTTAACAGTTTGCAGGGTCGAGTTGAGAAAATCTGTGTCAACTGGCCGGTGAACACTTTCTCTGTTTGAACCTTTTGCAGATTTGTTGTCTGTTTAACTGGATCAGGGAACTGATCTGTTTCAGCGTATAGTCTGCAGGCTGTTGAGGAAGAAGAGAGAGGGAAACATGGTAGGCTGGAATTGCTGCCAAAAACAATGTATTATTAAATCATTGCGTAAAATTTTCCTGTTTTGCACAATATTTAAGAATGCAGGGGCAATACCAGGAAAGGGAAAAGACAATTGAAAAGCATACATTATAACTGAACACGTCAATGGTGAGTGAAGTTTTAGCTCTTGTGGTTGTGGAGGAAAACATGAAGAAGTCAGAACCAGATGCTAAATTAAAAAGCCTTCACTTCATAGGCTTAAAAATGAGGAGAATTTAACAATACTCTCTAGGTTTTGGAGGGCAGGGTTCTTGTTCCAGGGTCTGTGGACACTTGATGTTACCGGTATTGGTGTTTCCAAGACTCTAAGTGATTTCTTGACTTTGCCTCTTGGGCTGTCCCATGACTGATGGGACAGGGCCAATAGGGTGGGAAATAGAAAAGCAGGTAACATGCTAGGTTGCAGACTGTGGTGTCCAGGGCAGAAGTTTATGGTGAAGGCTATTTACTTCCACTGTAATCTGTTTTCAGTATGGTTTTAAAATAATTTTAAGTATTTTTCTTTTTTCTTAAGAAACTTAGGAAAAAAGGCATCTGTGTTTTCCGGATTTGAGCGTGTCTGCTAGATGTGTGCCTGTTACTAATTGAGCTCAAGAAACTCGTTGCAATGACTAAAATCTGAACTGGAAGTACACTCGGTCACGTACATTCTTGGTCTCGCTCTGTTGAAATCAGTAGGGTAATTTGAGGAGGGGGATTACCATTCATTGCTTGTAACGTGAATGGCAGGATGTGCTGTTCAGAAAGCCAGAAAGGTTCAGCGAGAGATCACCACGCAGCTTGCAGGTTGGCTGCTGGTTGGGGGAGATGGCCGACACTACCGTTAGGCTTGAACAGCTTTCTACAAAATAGAGCCCCGTTTTTTTTTCTTTGGTTGGCAGATCTCGAGGTGTTGAGTAGCCCGTACTAGGAGAAGTGGCTCTTTTGTGAGTGAGAGGCTTGCTGGAAATTTCCTGGTTAGACAGAACTGGTATAGAAGCTGTTGCTATTTCACCCATTTTATGCCAGCATTTAGACAGCGCTGACCTGGTGGAAAGTTAGCTTGTGACGTTGTTTTCTTCTATGGGGAAAGCTGGGGCTAAGGACAGAGAAACTAGCAAGGACTGCTCACCCCAATCTGAAAGCCTTGGCAAGGACAGCAATGAAGATCTTCAAGATGTGAGAGACCATGGGACCAAGTGCTTCTTCTGTACCTTCCTATCCTGCAAAGCTGGGGAAAATGCATGCCATTTGCTGCAGCGTATTAATGTTTAATTATTTGGTAGAGTTGTGGTGGATCAGCAAACGTAATTACTGACAGGGCAAATGTTGTGTGTGGATTTTTTTTTTTTTTTTTTTTTTAAATTCACATCCTCGTGGCTGAAAAGTCAAGGTACCGTGGGAGGAGAGCGAGCCGATGACAGTGATGCAGGGAAACGCGATCTAGCTTGCTGAGCGGCCCCAGGTCAGGCTGCACTGGGGAGCGTGCCCTTCTCATTCAGGATTCCTGGAAAGGTCCTGCCAGCACCCCCCGCTGCTCTGCGAGGCATGCACCAGCTCCCTCCTGCCTCTCTTCCCCAGACAATAGAGGTTTATTAAGAAAACAATGCTGCTCACTGCAAATTGATCGTTTTTTCCCCATTTGGTCTTGAAATTTGCTGAAATACTGCTGTGGTACATGGTCCTGGCTGAATCCTCTACAGGGGCACTGCCCGCAATTTCTCGGAGGCATAGGAAGACAGTGCTGCTGCTTCTGCTGTTGTCTTGCTTGATATTCTGTTTTCTTGCTTGATATTCGCATCTGTAGCCATTTTCACTTTGGAGGCAGTGGCAAGTGTGAGGTTTAAAATGGGATAAGCCTTTTATGGGCCCTTGAACTGTCTCTCTCCCTTGTCTGCTAGAGTTATCACTTGTTTCAGGGGTAAGAGCTCTTCTGCTTTTCAAAGTACGCTGCAGTTTCCCTGAAGTTCTTGTTCCTGTGACCGAGAGATTGCGTGATTTTCTCATTGGATGAAAAATTTAAAAGGAAGAATCGCTTTCACTCTCATTGAGGAGAAGAGTGATAGCCAGGGCTTCAGAAAAGATGAATAAAAAATGAATATCCAGTGCTTCTCAAACTCCAGATTTCTAATTTAATGGTACTCAGAATGGGGGTGGCGAGTGCTTGGAACTATCACTAAACGGCTTTTGCTTCTTGGATTTCCAGTGCTTAAAGAAATGTTGAACAAAATAAAATCTTTTTCTCCTTTTGAAAAATTTAAAACTCAAATCTTAAAACACACAGAAATGGATTTAGGTTTTGTAAGATTTTGTTTACGAAGATGCTACATGTGGTACAATAAATGTTGCCTGAAGAAAGCTGAGATTAAGCTAAATCAGAGGGGTTTTTTGAGAATACATAATTGTATTCCCAAATATAATTATTTTATATTTATATTTTATATAATATTTTCCTTAGGCCTAAAGAGAAACTGTGTTTGCAAGTGATAATCAGAAATAATATTTTTTTCTCTTATTTGTAAGTTGTACATATTTGTGTACAGATGCCTATGCATATTTTATGGATGAGACTTCTAGTGATGTTAACCCAAAGGTAAGGCAAGAATTTTGTAAACAAAAAAAGTCACCACCTTCTTTATTTGTGTATCAACAATTAACATCTAACTGAGCAAAATTAGGTAATTGCATGTGCAGGTAGACAGTTTGGATAATTTTAAAAGAAAACTGTGGTTTTTTCTTAAACCTCCTGTAGATACCCATGGTATGTTCCCAACAGTACGTTTCAAATGATAGGAAGCAGATATTTCTCAATAGTAAAGCTGTGGTAATGCTATTTTTTACATGGCAGTAGTCCTTTCCTCCCAGTCTTTGCTTTGGCTATTTGAATGTAAGCTTTTGGGATCAGCCGGTGTCTCTTCCCATGTCTGGTTCCTCTTGTAATGGGGTTCTGTTGTACCACAGAGTTTTTTGTTTGCCACTGTAATACAATTAGCGTGGATTGTGAGCAGGCTATGTTTTTCCTCTATCTGTGCAAGCACCTAAAATAAGACTGAATGACTTCGTTATCCATTTTCAGGGATGGACATTATTAATAGTAAAGTAGAAACTGCTTTTTAAAAATGTGTCTGAAACTTACCAAGTGGAATCCAACTTTTTAATCAAAATACTAAGGGTGTGTATGTTTTTTCCATAAATATGAATGTCTGTTTGACCTTCTGTGAACAAAAAAGAGAGGGACTATTTTTGGCCTTTAAAACAATCAACGATTTTTGGATGACCGTATAATGACTTCATTCTACAAGTCCTTGGGTTTCAACTTCACTGTGCTTCAGCTGTCTCAGAGTGCTTTATGGTCAGTGTTTTTATACGTGGGGAAAACAAAGAGACAAGTAAATGTAGGTCAGACTTTTCAGACATGTCTGCTACTGTTGGTTCATGCTTCATCTGCAGTTCTTTCTCAGCTGGTGTGTGCTGGTGGTTCATTCTGGAGTGTCTTAGGTTGGACACCAAGAATTAGTGTCATGATAGTATTAACTGAAGTGCCTTGCCCTAATGTTCATGATAAATCACTGGTAGGAGTTGGAGCAGAAATTAAGTTTCTTTGCTTTGGCCGCCAAGCTGCATCTTCCCTCCTGATTTTGATGGCTATTCATTTTCTTAACGGTTATAAATCTCATTAAAAATTGGTGAAAGCATGGGAGAGTGACTGGCAGCAGAGCGTGGCCCAGGGTGTTGTGCTCTTCTAACTACCTTTCAGCCTTCTTGCAAAGAAAATCTCTGTCGGGGAACCAGGTGCCAGTCAGTTCAAGTCTCCTGCTTTCTGCGGCGTGCATGCTTTGTATATTCTCCTAATAGTCCCTCCTGACAACCTACCACTTTGCTTTTGCTTTAGAGGCTGTTAAGATTGATTTCGGAAGTAGAGAGTAAGTCAGGGAAACCTTGACTGTGCTGAAATTTTCAGGACAAGAGTGATTGTGCAAAATTACTATAGAAGCAGGGTGTTGCGATCCATTTTTGAAAAAAGATCAGCAGCTCTCTCTCCCTTCTCATACGTTGGATGTAATATACAAACTTTTTGATGTTGAGCTCTTAAACCTAGGAATCACTTGAGAAGAATACGATAGCAGAAGCACCTCAGAACATCACGTTTCTCTCTAGTACAATGTAAGCAGGAAGAAGATAGGAAACTGAAAGTAGAAAGTTATGTGGACTCTTAAATAGTGGATGTAGGAGCCATTGGTGTGAACTGCTGCAACTCTGCAGATATTTTTCCTGTAGCTATGCAGTTATTCTAGTTGTGGATCTGAGTGTCGAGTCTTCCTGGCAGCTTGCAAAGGTAGCTGCATGAGAGATTTCTTTGCCCTGGCTGTTACAGTGCCAGGCAGGGCACTGGACGTCAGTGATGGAGAGTTGTGAGAGTGTGCCGCCTTTGGATGCTTTGGCTCCACGATGCTCTGGCTATAGCTATGGTGTTCTGTCATCTGAACAGTTCACTTAGTAGCTTGACTCTGAGAAAGTGGGAGGAGGGACCAAAACTGTGAAAGGCCCTGTGATTCTTTGAAGAACAGCATTTACTTTTGCAGCAGATGAGATTTCCATCTACTTCAATGGACTGTGTTCAATGAGATACATCGATGTCGTCGTCTTACTGCTCAGTAGTGAAATGCCCATAGTTTGAATCTGTTGATTCCTTGTGGAAGATGAATCATGTTCGATGAAGCAGCCATGTGCCTTATCCAACAGTAAGGTAGAACAGAGAGGTTTACTTGGACATCTGGAGAAAGAGAAAACAATGTCATGTTACAGATGTTGTTCAGTCATTGTTAAACCAGAAGAAATCCATGCAATTGCTGTAAACTTCTACCTTTAGTAAATAGCTTATAGTAGCATGATTATGGAATTGGAAAAGGAGCTGCAGCTTATTCTTTCAGTGCAGGGACACTGGTACTTCTTCACATACTCCTTACAAAAGGAATAGCAACTCCAGCTGTGTAGTTAGGGCTTGAAGTAGTATTGTTATGAAATGCAGCCAGTTTTCTTTCCCGGTATATGGAAGTGAGGAGCATTGATGAAAGGTTACGCAAGTGCAGATTATTAGTCATGATTTTGCTTAGTTTTTCTTTCAACTCTTCATAGTTCTTTCAGATCCTTCAGGTGGTGTTTGGTGGGTTTTGGGTGTTTTTTTTTTTTTTGGCCACTGCTATTATGGTGACTTTTGGGGAAAGTGTTTAAGTTTTTAACTAAAAAGGAGCCTGAAATCCAGAGGCGCAGAACAGGCTCTTCCTCCTCTCCTGAGGAGCAAGGGGCTTGAGTGGAGTCCTGGCACTGAAAATCCCATCTGGTTTGCAACCAAATACTGTAGACATTGAAGAAAACATAAAACTTGTGCTGGCACAGAACTTCGTTACTGAAGGTGAAAGTACAGACACAGTTAACATGTCTCGTCTGACTGAAAACACGTTTTCTAAGGTTAGATAATTCATCTTTTGTGATTGCTGTGAATGAAACAGGAAATAAAGCTGGGAAACACTGAAATTAAATGAAATGTGCAGGACCAGACATGCACTTTGGTATTAAATATTGACATACCCCTTCTAGGTAACCACTTTGCCTTTGGAGCCCAGCATTTGCCTGAAGGCTGTAACGTCTTCTTGCTCTCATGTTTATGGTGAAAAAATTATTGCCATTGAGAAATATTGCTAATTGCTTTTCTCCTAACACTAACTTATGCTTCTTTTGGTGCTGCGTCACTGCCTCCCTTGAAATTAATCTTCGCTGATTTATTGTAAGTTATTTCAAATGTCCCCAGTGACTTGGGTTGACTAATGTACTTTAAATCTGGTGAAATCAAATCTGTCGTGGGAGTTGACCATGTATAAAGCTTTTCCCTTATGGAGACAGACAACATGGGAAAGTACTGAGACCTCCTTGGTGCTTGCCCAAATATAGGACCAAGTTGCGTTAAACCTGTGGACTGATGTGTAGGTTGGTTGATTTTAAACCTGGGGTGAGTTGGGATTGAGGCAGCACTAACTGTATATGCATTATCTATATATTGTTCAGGCTGTATGGTACTATAGCATGGCCTGAGTGGACTTGAAGGGGGAAGGGAAAGAAAGGAAATGATGGTACGAAAAATTTAAACAAAGCAGCTTCAAGTTAGAGGTTGGATCTGTGTGCTCCATCTGAAAAGGGAAGTCTTTGAGTTAGTGACTGCAGCGTTCTTGTGACAGGAGCTTTTTGACTCATCTTGAAGGGATGTAGTCCACAGTGCAGCCTCTTAATATGAAGTGAAGATGGCCTTCTGGGGCAGCCCACAGCTTGTGAGGCCTATGCCATTGTATATTCCCTTTTGAATGCAGTTTAAAAATAATGGAAATGTTTAAATTTGGTGGATGGTATGTTTCCTAATGCCTCTTCATTTATCATACCTGCTTTTAACTGAGATAAAGATGCCGTGCTGTGTTACATTATCTAGCTTTAACGTCAAGGGTTTGGGAGGTTGTGTGTCTTTACTTGTCAGATTTTCATAGCGGAAATAGGAGAAAAAACCTACCCTGTGCATCTTCTTGCCTATACAATCTGTACCTGGAGATCTTTTGAGAGCCGCTGTCTTGAGACCCGTGTGTCTGATCTAACACTCTTGCTGTGCTTGGATTTCATGTTAGCCGATTTTTTTTTTTTCTCTTGCATTTGTAAGAAAAGCTTGTACAAACAATGCTCTGCTGTTTCCAAACACTGTGGAGTTTTCCCCTTGCTTCCTGTTTTTGTAGTGTGTTTGTGAAAAGACCTTGTCTTCTTTGCACTGGAGTTAGTGTTAATGTAAATGCATTCAGGGTTAGCTACTGTGTTTTCCAGCACGTAGGGACCTGAGTTTCTCTTCAGCAAGCATTATTACTCTTTATTTATGGTAAGACTAGATTAAAAAAGACTTGTGCATGTAGAAGTGAAAGCACAGGCAGTGTTAAATTATGCAGTCATGAGCTTGTTATTTCCCATCCCCCCAAGCAGACAAGCCAGTTAGTAACCTAGTGATCTATACATGAGGCTTTAATTGGATATATGCCCAGAGTGCAGATTAATATGGAAAAGCTATAAAGGCATGGGTTCACAAACTTTATTTGACCACACGAGGACCGTCTGCATGATCCCATGTGGAATGTGTGAGGGATTCTCAAAACAAAGAAATACCTTCATGTGTTTGGGCAGATCTGCATGTAAACCACAGGATACAGAGGTGATGTCTCTGTGTTAAAGTCAATAGACTGTTGATTAAATAGGACTTCCTCAGCCTAGTATGCACTTCATGTTTCTTAGGAATGCTTTAGGTGGGGCAGAGGTGCATCTGTGGCCTCTGTGTAATTTATCTGACTTCTTAAGTTTTAGTTTTGAAACTGTTGAAGTTTTCTTTTTATGATTCGATATAATCTTGGCTGCCTTTGGGAGGTAAGGGGGGGGCAGCAAATTTCCCTGTAGTGAAATGAAAGCAAGCAGATGTCTTGACTGCAGCTGGCTAGAGATGAATCATTGCATATAAACTTGCCTGGAGAACATGATCTTATTCCTCTATAAACCTATACTTCAGAGGGAAGGGAGAATCCCCATTAGTCAGTGACACCCTCCTGGCCTAAAATTCCAGTGTTTCTAGTTTGCAAATCACACGAAGCACATACAGACTACTAGCTGTATTCAGCAAAGGCTTTCTGAAGTTTGAAAACACTTGTAACACAGATTTTTCTTTTTTGTCTCGTCTGTGAAATTTTTTTCTAAATGAAAATTACAGTAACCTGAAATGTGTAAAAACAGCCACAGTCACACCATTGTGTCCCCCAAACCAGTTTAATAGTGATAAAATCTCTTTTAAATTGGCTTAGTACTGCAATAAAGAGTTGGTGGTTTAGGAGAGCCCTGTGCAGGCGTAGATGACCTTCCTGACCCTTCATATGATGGACAGCAGTAAGGCATACCACCTATCTCAAAACTCTCTTCTTCCCCTTTCTGCTTCCCCATGGCTTTCTGGAAAGGGCTGTCATGTTCAGAAATGAGTAGTGGCCCTGGATCTCACTGTGGAAAGGCGCTGAGCTTGATCGTATGTCTGGTTCCCAGAGCGATCTACCAATGTTGGCTTCTTTAGCCTTTGCTGCCCTATTTCCTCCTGCAACTTAGGTCCTGTGCCAGGATAGCTTTGCAGTTGATTTGTAATATAGCTGAGCACTGGAGACGTGCTGCTTGCAAGCCTTCTGCAGTTCAGGCTATCTTGGTACTGTTTTTTATTCTCTTTGCCATCCTCTGCATGGTTGTATGGCACACTATTTGGTTGTTCCCTGAAGGTGGTGGCATGGAAATGTTACCTCCCTAATCAACATGAAGAGTGGAGAGTTGACGGTAACTATGCTCGAATAGTTGCAGAAAATAAGGTAACCCTAATTAAAGTTTTGTGCAAGTAGTTTCAGCATTTGATTCCAACCATTTGCCTGACTAACGAAGACAGGGAATAGTCCTTAGCTCTCTGCCTGCAGCAAGAATATGGGAATTGAAGTGACTCATTCTCAGGGACATGGCAGTGGGAATGAGGCACTGCTGTGGTTGCAGATAATTCCCTGGAAGTCTCCATTGTGCAGAATGCATTAATTGAAGAGATTCATGAGCTGCTTAATGTCACATCACTTCATTTCCTCATCAGGGAACTGGAAGTCTCCTCTGTATAGCAAAAACCAGGAGCTTTCTTGTTTTGAGTAAATCTTAACCCTTGTAAAAAGAGGTTTTATATGTTGCCCAGCATATTGTCCTGTATTGAACCTGTTGCCTTGTAGCTTGAATTTTTTCTTGTCATCCTATCAGCCGTGGGGAGAGAAACAGCACTGTAGAGACATGCATTTCTGAGTGCACAGAAGTGAGCAGTGGAGGCGAGGAGGGAACTGTTTGCTGCCCCGTTTCTTCAGTGAAGTGCAGCAGAAGGATGGATGCTTCCTGTTTGTAACTGATCGCCATCTGTGATGATTGCATTGGTCTCAGAAGAAGTGGCATATCTTTATATTCGAGAGACAGGATGTGGCATAGGATACCCCTGCAGAGAGCTGGAAATACAATGTGATACTGTGTGGTCTTTGCCTGTTCCGGTGTGGATGGGAGCTTACGTATCTCTGGGGAACATACTCCTGCAGAGAGTAGCGTGTTCCTAGTAGGCAGATCTGATGTGTTGTGTAGGCAGCAGAAAATAAACAGTGCAGCCCACCGTTTGCAGATTTAAACTGGAGAAGGGAATGTGCTGCACTTATGGAAATCAGCCTTGCCATGTGTGGTATCTCAGTTTTCAGAATCAGATGTACCCTAATTCTGTTTTTTTCACAAGTACCTGATGCAGATCCAGGTGAGAGCTAGTACAGAATGACTCCCATGGCATTTGCCATAGCTTATCACATGGCTTCTGAAGACACTGCTTCAGCCTGAGTTTTTATCCCTTTATTAGTTTTATGACATGGGAAACATTGCACTGAAAAGTACAGTTTAACGCTTTAATAGCTACTTGTTTACAAAAAAAAAAAAAGGGAGTGAACTTTTTCTTACTTTTTTGACTAGAAATTAGTCAAAATCAAGATTCCTGCATCTTGATTGAATTTCAAAGTGTAAAGCATTTCTGAAGGGGATTGTATCTTACAGCTTTTGGTCTGATCTTTGACCAAGGAGAGCTGGTCAGTGAGAGGAGATGCCCTTTCCTGTGGCCTTATGTGCTACTGCTATCCAGAGTTTTTGGAGAATCGATGAGACCTTAGGGCTGGAGTTGGACACCTTTTGTCTTTCTAGCATCTAATTCCACCAGGAGGTCACAGTTGTTTCAGTTGCGTGACTCAAGCTCACATCTACCACGAACAGCTATGCTCTTTGTCTGTGGCAAGCTGGTTAAGTAATAAGAAGTACCTTTTAGATCCACTAATAACTGAGTTTTCCTTCATCTGTGCCTTTGGGAACATTTCAGTACTTTGCCTGGCAGTGTATCGCTGCTCTGAATTGTGTGTGGAAAAATGTCTGAAGCAAATTAAACAAAATGACTTGTGAGTAAAAGATCAAGTCAAAACACTGTCGAGATGAAAATCATTGAGTTGATGAGTGCAGTCTGTATGTGACTGGGAAACCTTTAATGATACCGGGAGAAAAATTGACCATAGTAGACAAAGTTGCACTTGAAGTTTCTGTGACTTAAACTAATCTCTTTATTCCTGTGACTTGCTATTTCTGTGGTCACATGACACAAGCTGTTGCGAACACAAGGAGTCTTAGTGGAAGATCCAACAGGTTGCCTGTTCCAGCAAAGTCAGGCTTGAGATGTAAATCTCAAGAAATTAAGGTGGGGAGAGTAGGAGTGAAAAAAAAAAAAAAATTATTCTTCTGGCATTATATTTGTGGGTTGGCATGCCTAGATCCTGGGAGTCCCTTCCATTGTTTTCACTCACAGCATCTTTCTCTCTTGTTGGGAAGTACTAAGAGTGATTTGGCATCTGTACCATACTAGTAAAAACAATCTTAACTACTTATAATTAATGCATTGTGTAAGCTGGCAGTCACTGATTTGAGGGGATGGAATAACAAACATAAGGACAATGTGAATTCTGCATTGACTGGCAGTGTATGTCAGAGAAAGAGCTGCTTTATTTGTCTGGTGCTGAATTGCTTTAGTGTGTGGACTTCTAAATAAGCAGTGCTTTAAGAAAGTGTATCAGTTGCTTGAGCTGAAGCCTGTATCTTGGCTGAAAAAATGGCGTAATTTTATATCATCATCTGTATTGTGACATGAAATCCTTATGAAGAGAAGATGCTGTCATCTTTTTCCCTGTTGTATCTATCTGGTTTCACTAGGTGGGAAAATAAACCATTGACCTGAACTGGTTATACTGAAATAACCTTCCTGTGTCCTGTTGCCTTTTTTTTTTTTTTTTTTTTTTTTTTTTTTTTTTTGGTTGTCATAGAAATGTGCCAGTCCGTGTCTCTCACAGATGAGCTCACTAAATGAATGGCTGTGCAGGATGAGTCTGGTTTCAATGAAGATGTTTATACTTGAAGAACACAGATGGACTTAAACCACAGCCCGGAATCTAAACACCCCTGAGCTCCTGGGGGAGGGGAGTGATAGGAAATGAAATCTGGATTTTATAGCTCAGGCCTGCACATGTCCTCCTTGATTTGGCTTTCTGAGTTATTATGGGAAAGTAGGAGAGGAATATTAACTGCAGTAAAGAGGGTTTGTTTGTTGTTGGACTTTGGGGGGGAGGGTGATTTTATATTTGGCCCAACTCCATTGGGCTGGAAGAACTTTCCTGCCTAGACGTCTTTGCAGGACCATCACGGCTGAGGTTAATTGGTTGCAGAGACCTTATGCTAATGTGCAGTCTTTAGCAGGTAATTATTCTGTCGCTTCTGTACTTCTGTTGCTCTGTCTTTTGAAATAAAATATTTTGAATGAGAGCTGACAATGTTATCTCCGCACTGCATGTAAAATACTGGGATATAGGTTTGGTAGAAGTTTACACTTAAGTTTTGCTGGTGCAAATGACTGCAGCTGGTAGAATCAGCATCAGGCCTATGAAATACTGAAGAATTTGCAGATGACACAACTAATAATCTTCAGTGAGGTGTGTCATTGAGCGTTGAACAAATGTAGTGCAGTCAACAAACACAGTGTACTATGTTGAACGGGGTGGTGTTCAGTGTGGCAGAAATGTCCTTTGCAGGATTTAGTCTCTGGATTGTTTGCTTATGAGCATAATTCTGTGAATTCTTTTTACTTCCAAGAAGCCCATTAATTCTTTATTTTCATCTACCTTTGGCACTGTCAGAATGCCTCAAAGGAACTTAGGTGTAAAATGACAATAGCTACAGTATCTCCAGGGTTTTCAGGTATCCGAATGATTTGTTTATCTGGCTGTCTTGCTTTCCTTGGTTTTCTATTCCTAGAGCTGGACTGCCGGAGATGATGCATGTTGCTGAATGCCAAGGCGTGTACTTGGAAGAATGGGATACTCTGTCCTATTAATTGGTATCTATAATCAAGAATATGGAATAAATGGAATAAACTGGCTGATTCTGGGTTTTGTGGCTGTAGGGTTTTTTTTTTTTTTCTTTTTAATATTCCCTACACGTGGAAGTATGGAAGGTACCATCTCTTTAAATGAAATCCAGCTTTGCCAGAAGTTTTCATTGTTGGAGAGTGCTGTAAGGACTTTCCACTCAAACCTGTTTGAGTCCATTTGAGCCTTGACTTTGGTTATAATGTTGAATTCAGCTGTGCAGACTCTTCTCTTGATACTCTGTTTTTTCTTGTTATTCACTTCCAAGTGTCCTGCTTGAACTTGTATTGGTAGACAGGTTGGGCTAGAATTGCTTTGCCTTTTAATGAAAAATATTTATTTTAAGGTAAGATGAATTCTTCACATCCAACAAGCTTCAGGAAGCACAGTTTCTACACAGAGAAATTCATCTTCTGTTAGCCTGAGCCATGTTTTGTGGGCTCTTACAAGGTCCCAGCACTGTTAAAGACATTGCTCTGTCAACTGATCGAATGCTTGGAGGGGGAAGAGGGACTCATTCCTTACAGTTAGTGGAGGTGCAGTCTCATGCAGGTGAGGAGGACACTAGACGCATGTCGTGCTGTGGATCTCAGCACTTCGTTGGCGCTTGCTGTCATGCAACTCCAGTCAGTTAGGAAGGCTTGCAGGTGAGGAAAGTGTTGAATAAAAACAAAACAGTTGATTTACCCGAGGTAAGTAAAAAGCCAGAGTTACTGTGTCCGTTTCCTGCTTCCCACCAAGGGGATGGTCAGCTCGGCAGAGACCGCAGGGCCAGGAACTCCTGTGTTTCTCCAGCTCTGCCACTGACTCACAGCCCCCCGGGAAAGTGCTTGGGAGCCCTGCATGCTTTCCCACTCAAGAGATGGTGTTAATAGGCTTTCTTACTGTAGGTATTTATTTTAAGGGTTAATCGATTAGGCATCATCAACTGGAATTTTTGAGACAAATTCATTTCTAAAACTACTCGGGTTTTCTGATAGAGCTCTCTGAATAATTTGTCCTGTATTTCTTCTAGTTTTGTAATAAATAACAAAAATTGACAATAGCTTTTTCCCAAATCCACCTCCTTCATTCATTTTTGCAAGGGCCTTCCTGGAAAGGGAGCACACAACTGATTACATTGTATTTAAGGCACTATAAAGTGATCAGCATGACTGCTGCCAAATGAGTGGAATTAAGATGGAAACAGCTAAGTGACCATTTAAAAATATTTTTTTTCAGTTATATCCTAGAACCCAGACCACGATATTTTAGACTAAAGGAGGTTTTTTGGGTAATGCCACTGTTTTCAGTATGCCCTGGATAGGTTGAAATAGTATGTCAGAGCAGGAATACTAAATAATCAGAGAGGCCGTGTTTTTGTAGGACACGTTTGCTGTCCTGCTTGCATGAGAAGTTTGCAGTGATGCAATAGTATTGAAAATTATCACTTTCACTGTAGGACCACCGATGCAATGCTATTGGAAATTACCGCTTTCACTGTAGGAGCATTCACTTTTCATCTGAGGTCATTAAAATCATCTTGTTTTTACTTTTGTAATTGGCTTAGGTTGCCCTTCTGGGGAGAGAGAAGGCTTTGGGTTTTTGTTGGTTTTAGTTTTTTTACTTTTAATTTGAAACACAGTTTTAACATTTGGATTGTTTGAAACAAAAACAAGAGAAGTCCCAACATGAGCAGAGAATATTTTTAAAGGACTTTATGGCTCTAAGTTCCTAACACAGTCCAGATGTCTCCTATCTCTGCTCTTACTGTAGCATTTTCTGGCGCAGTGTTGTTGGATTTTGAACTTGGTCCAAGCTGTATGCCAAGTCCTGAAATAAAGTAAATCAGTGAGTTGTTCTTGGACGTTTCTCCTTAATCCAAACCAACCCAAATCAAACTTTAGCTCTGACCTCAGGACTGCACATTCAAATATTTTCCTTTGCCTCCTCAGTTTCAAAGTAGCAGAAGCAGGAGATTACCACTTTGCAGTATTTAAACAGAGGCTTGTGCGACAGAGGCATGCAGCTGAAGCAACTGCGTTACTTTGGTCCTGGTGCCGGTTAAAACACCAGCGATGTTTGCCAGCGCTGTGATTCTTTGTTGTGATTCCTATTGTTGGGACCACACCGGAAAAAGATTTATTTGGAGGCTTGCATCGTGTCAACAATTAGATAGCAACCAAAGGAAATATTCTGTAGTGCTCTTTTGCAAATGATTCTGCCTAGATGTCTTAGAAACTATTGACAGAAAAAACCCAGTAACCCCCAAAACATCAGAACTAAGTTCTAGGATAAACTGAGTGTCGTTTATCTTTCCTTGTGCAAGCACTTGTCTCCATTGTATTTAAGCACTCCATTGAAGTTGGCCTAGCATGCAAATAAACTGTGACTGAATGGGCCACCTATTGTTGTTTAACATTCTAGTGACAGTACAGCAGCTAATGTGTGGAAAAAAGTATTGGGAAGGTAGTGTTATTTTTAATAACAGTTTATTTGCTGGACTGAAGGAGACTTAACAGTGTGTGACACAAATCCTTTGCAGAGCATCAGCAGGTTTGAGATCTGTTGGTTTAATTCTTAGCTTTTATCTTCTGATTGGCTGGGTTCAGATAAGTTTAATTAAACCATTTCTGTTTTCCAACCCATTGTTAGACCCAGCTTCCACTGAAATTGGCGTGAAGATTTCCTTTGGCTTAGCGGGCTTTGCACTGTGTTCTCAAATGTGTGTGATCTGCCGAGTGTTTTGGTGTAGCTGATCATCCGTGGTACAGACAGTGGTCAAAACAGGTAGGACGCAGGAGTCTGGAGGCATTTCAGACAGCGCTGTCTTACAGTGGGGAACGAGAGTTTCCATCACGCTTTGTATTAGCCTCAGGTCATGTTCTCGGGATTCCCACTACAATTGTATATGTGGCTGCTCAGGGAATACTAAGATAAAGTTTTCTGTAGAGTAAAAGAAAGCTTTTTTAACAATGGAGTAGCAATGACCCTATTTGGTAGAAACACAGCTAGGAAGGTTTACTTGCCTGACCGTATTACGTATTAGCTGGGCCAGTAGCATTACTTTATTTTTATTAATCAGCTTTGTTCCCTTGGGTCTTCAAGCCAGTATGTGTCTTTCTGACTGGATTCTGTATAAATGTGAAATGGGTAACTAATAGATCCTGCCTTGGGGCCAGAGAGCACAGAATTTACCTTTCAGAAGTAGCCAGAACAGCCACATGCATGAAAATAATTAATGATTCTCATGACGAATTCTCTAACTTGCATTAAATGTTCACCAGCACGTTCACATGCTACGTGGTAGCAGTTGGACATGCGATTACAAAGTTGTTATGCAACAATGAATACCAGGGACAGCAGTAAATGAGTTCTTCTACAGAGAAATGCCATAAAAAAAAAGAAAGATTTCAGCCCTGGTATGTCTTGTAATTCTTCTCTCACTTAGCACAGCTTTTGCATACGTGTGAGTCCGTTTCCTGTGAAATGCCAAGTTTGGTGCTCATCTCTTGGTCTTTCAGGACTCTTTTGCTTTCTATGTGGAACATCAGGCATGGACGGAGCAGTCATCCTAAGCTTTCCTTGCTTGTGCACTGTGCAGGGCTTTTCCCCCTGAGTGTGGACCTCATCTGAACTCCATGTCAGAGCCTCTCTGCTCTGTCTGTGGCTCCTCGCACAGGGGCTAGACCTGGTTGTTGTGAAGAGTGACCTTTCCATCAGGGCTGACCCGCCGAGCTCACTGGCATGGGATCATGACTCAGTCCAGTCTTCTGCTGCTGGTAAACTGTTGTAGCACCCTCAGCCTAAACACTGTAATCCATGTGGTATACCCCCACATCAGAAATTACCTGGATCTGTGCAGCTAGGTTCCCATCCTTGTCATATCACAAAGGATGTAGAGGTAAAGGTGGCTTTTGTGCTCTGCCCTGGAGGAACTGGGAATCAGCCTGCCAAAGCAGGAGGCATATATTTGAGTCGTGGGAGGTTTTCTTTCTGCTGCTCAGATCTTCTCGCTAGAAACAGCTTAGCAGAGATGCTGGGAGAAGGGCTGCATCGGGCACAACCTTCGTATGTGTGTTTGCAGATAGATAAAAACTACTCAGGAGATCTTAAGGCCTTCGAAAAAGGGTTGGTTGGTGATAAAGCTCTGTTAGGGGACAATGATAAAGGAACTGAGGCTGAAAATGAAAG
Organism: Burhinus oedicnemus; assembly: GCA_008921705.1. NCBI lineage: Eukaryota > Metazoa > Chordata > Aves > Charadriiformes > Burhinidae > Burhinus > Burhinus oedicnemus. The sequence goes on from VFFE01007004.1 coordinate 597,042, forward strand.
AGCTGCTGGGTGATAAGAGGAAGCTCCTGTGTTTTGAGAGCTGGACTTCAGCTAGATAAAAATCTTAAAAGCCCTGTGCAGATCAGCAGAATAATGATCTTGCTTAGGTTTTGCTTAATTTTCCTTCTGCCACCCAGGCTGTAGGAAGCAGTTTTCATGCTTCCTTGGCAGCAAGATTTTTGAATGTGGGAAACCTGATAGTGTGTCTGCTTAACTACCAGACTTTGGCCTGGTGCCCTTTCTGGTTTCCTTATGGAGTAAGTGCAGTGATGGGAAGAATGTGCTTCTTACACTTGTAGTCATCTTGGTGATAGTAAACTGTAACACTGATACCCTGTTTAGCCTACCTCTGCCTGCAGAGCCATTGCCACGGTACGTGGGGGTCACCGACAGGATAACAAGAAGTCTGCTTTAGGTTTTGAGTGCAAAAGAGAAACTAGAAGTGAAATTAATTTTTTTTTTTTGTCTGGTTTTTTTTTTTTGAGCAATTGTAGGTGTTTGTTTTAAACTGTCAACCAAGTGCACGCTAATCTAATTTACCCCATTGAGACCTTTGTAGCGACTGTTAACGTGCAAACAGAAAGCCACTACTGTATGCTAGCAGCAGTTTTCACGAATTAGTCCATTTTAACTGCACTTAGTGTGGCCAGTTCCTGCAAAATATGAAGAGAATTTGCCTGAGTGTCTAAAAAGCTGTGCTACAACCAGTTGGATGACTTGCAATAGATGTATATGAAATAAAACCCGTAAATTTTGGAGGGTTCCCCTTACAATTCTACGTTTGTCAAATTGCTTTAGTATCATTTTGCGTGATGTTCAGGTCAATGGAAGGGAATTTAAATAACGCAAGTAAGAACAGCTACCCGCTAGGAAGCCCCAGTCTGTATATGCGACTGATGGCTTACTAAATTGAATTTGTAAAGCTTGCCAAACAAAAGCAAAATGTTTTGAATTATAAGAAAGTAAACTGAAAATATTAAGGCCATGAGTTTGTACTGGAGACAAAAGACTCTTCTGAAATGATGAGAAAATAGTTTTATTTTATTTGAATTTTAATGTTTGTATTTTGTTTGTTTTTATTTGGAGTATATACTTAGAAAATCAGCTTGCTGGACATGTGTGCTAATTTCAGACTTTGCTTTCCAGCAGTCCCAAGTGGAAGTGAAACTGTAGGTGTCAAGCATGCTAAAAATTAATTTAAGATCCTGAGGAATCAACAGCTAGGACTTGTAGGTCTTGATACTGCAAAATACTGCATACTCTGAAATCCTGTTGAAAATTGAGTGCTCTGCAATGTGCAGAATTGGAGCCAAAAAGCTATCAAGCCAGGTAGACGTGCACTAGGATGTGATTTGGCAAACACTCATTTCATCATGACAGAGCTATTAGTGATGGTAAATGCTTACAGGATCCTTATGACTTGGTCCTGAGCTGCAGCCACACACAACTGCAGTGTAGAAGCTTGATGCAAAGCCTAATTAAATTGGGGGAAGTTTGATTTGGCTACTCTGGCCTTTGGATTAATTCTTGAGACTTTAGTTCTGAAGAAGTCTTTTACTTAGTGTATAAGTAACATATACACTAAAGAGCATGATTTCTAACAGTTGCTATTGGAGAATGCTTTGTTTTTCTGCTGGGAAGTGTAATTTACAAGGAAGAATATTTCTAAAATATTTTAGAAGTTTTATATATAGTACATGTCAAGTGGCAAACTGCTTATTGGTGTGGTGTCATACAAAGGGGTGTTTATTAGTACTCATTAAGATTGTCTGGTGTAGTTCTGCCACTTCGTAAGATACTTGTTGTGGACTGTTAACCCCAGTGAATCTGATAAATCACGATGTGGTTTCTCATGATATGCTTTACAATTGGGCAGTATTACCTGCCTATCTTTGGCAGGGAAGTGGAGCCATATACTCTTGTCCAAAACCAAATCCAAAGTCTGTGGCAGAGCAAGAAGTGGAAGAAGAACTTCAGAAGTCCAAGCTAAACAATGGAACTGAATGAATATTGAAAAAAAAGATTGTCTTGTATACAGGCATTTCTAACCCTGATATAACCTTCTCTTAACATGGCAAGGCAGTTGTTATTACAGACACCTTTGGTGATTAAGTTTTTTCAGGTCAAATTGTGTTTGAGTTGTACAAAGATTTAAAAAAAAAAAAAAAAAAAAAAAAAAACA
>VFFE01007004.1:601344-685544 GCA_008921705.1 Burhinus oedicnemus
AGCCAATATTAAAAAAAAAAAAAAAAAAAGGAAAGGAAGGTCTATGGAAATCAAGATTTACTGCCTTCAGTACTTTGTTAGTGGATGCTGTGGAGAAATGCAAGGAAATAGCTTACAGTGTAAATGTAAATTGAGTTTAAAAGTTAAATATCTGTGTGTTTCTTGATATTTGGTCTCTTCTCCTTCCCTTCACTCTTTCCTTGGGCTGCGGACAGATTTACTTTAGCCAGACCGCTGACCCAAGATGAAAGACTTGGGATGGAATTCAGCTTACTTGGCTTCAACAGTATAAAGCTTGTTATAAAGGCGTCTAATTAAACCAGTCTACTAAAACCCTTTTGTTGTCAGCTGAATTCAGTGGCTGCTGAGAGTAATTCATACTCCGCAGGTTTAATCGTTTAGTGTCCAAAGGACAGTCATGTAGTTGGGATTTAAATCAGGCATTTACAGAGCATGGATACTCCCGGGCAGTGCAGGTTACAGTGAGGCTACCTTTCTGTAGCCATTGTGTAGGGTCTTAGTGATAGTCCTGAGTGTGTGTCACCTATAGATTTAAATGCTACAGGGCTTTTCTAATTGGACCCATATGTTGAGTTCTCTTTGTCCCCAGTGCACGCACATCAGACGTGTGGTTACAGGTTTGAAATCACTCAACTGTCCGTAAGTGCTTGGGGGTAGCAGGCAGCACCCGCAGCTGTTTGCTCAGTGGTCGCTTGTGTGCCACACTGAACTCCAAGCATCTTATGGAGACCAACTGACAGAACAAAGGATTTTAAAATATGCAGGACCATTCTTTTTAAGGCAAGTATACTTTAAAAGTATTTAAAGCAGCAGTTTGAAACTGCACAAACACCTCCAGAGATGAGGAAATTGCTAATTAACAAAGCTTTCAAACTGTATCCCATTTTGAGTCTGGCCTACTTTGATTGTGACCAGAAGCTTTCAATATGTAAAGACTTTTCAGCTGTTACCAACACTGTTGTTCAGGAGTGTTTTCTGATTTTGGTATTTTGATTATAGAGATGTCCCAAAAGTATTGCCTTTCACTGAGCACCTCAGCAGGCTGGTAGCTAGCCCAATGGGTTTTCTCCTGGGCAGATCTGAGAAATATTAACAGGGACACTGTGAGATGACGACAGTCCCTTGGCAGGTGTTTCTCCCCATAAGCTGCTGGTTGGACTCCTTTTTGAGTGTTGTTTTTCTGAGTTCAAATTAATAATAACTAAAACATCCTATAGAGTTTCTCTTAAGCAAGCACTTGAAGGCTAACTGTTGGGGGAGCATAAATTATTACATGTTGCTGTTTTGGAGCAGTGTCTTGGGAGTCTTGGCTATGTTTTTGTTACCAGAAGAGTTATAAATCCAGTTCTACACTAAACTTTGTCAAAAGGCTGGGAAGTGATTTAGTATAGTGAATAGTTCTGTTCCCTTAATTTAGTGCCATTAAACGATGGGGTGCTTTCAGTAAATTCAAGTGACCTTGCTTTTAAAGCATACTTCTTAATTGAGGTGATCCTGCATTGAAAACTGTCAAAGACGAAACACCTCTTTGGAAAAAAAGAGACAAGCAGTGTTTGTGTTACAGCCAGAAGGGCTCTCTGTGGTAGCGTACTCTTTACAAAACAAATAATTGCACAAAAACACATGCTAAGAGGAATTTGATTCATTACCTGAGCATAATGACCAAAGTTTGAACCCAACACCCAACCAAGAGGCCGTTTAAAACAATTATGTGTTTTAAATGGGGAGACATAAAAGGTAGCAGAAGAGTAGCTTTCCTTGTGGTTTACCTATGGCCGAAGGCCTTTTCACCTTTCTGCATGCCGTAAATGAGGTATCATGGAGGTTGCACAGGCTTCTCCCAGTTGCTACCAATCTTTAAAAGCCCATTCTGAACCCCCAGGCTTTTATCAGCGGGTTTACAGCCTCTGTTAAGGTAGGGTTTGAATCTGACCAGCGAAAGGATGAGGTCCTGCCTGTTATGTGATATGACTCTGCTGCTGCTGTTCTTGGATGTATGGCAGATGACCAAGGACCTTAGCAGGAGGCTGTATTTGTGTGAGTTGACCATGGGAAGAGATTACCAACTCTGTAAGCTTATTTGTTCTGTTTTGAGCCTTTGAGTTTTCACTGATGATGCTGAACAATATGAAGTTGTCTGGTTCTGGACTTTGATGGTTTTCTTTTTTTCCTTTCTTTTCCTTCATGGCTTTTGAGACTGGCCTTAGAATAAGCGTCAAGTGACTGCTCTTCTTGTGGCTGGATCATTATTTGTAAAAATGCACAGTACTGCAGAGTTACCATGGAAGCCATGCAAATGGCATTTCTGGAGCACAAGTTGCAATGACAGGGAGACAGGACTTTTTAAAATAAAAGTCTGGTTTTAGCTGCTCTTCCTTGTTTGTAAATGACATGTAGTTTTGTTCACATAAATGATCTACATATATAACCCATTTTTGTATGTTCTGTACATTGAGCAATCCATTTTACAGACAGCTAAAAACCTAACTTACTCATTAGATTTTTTTTTTTTTTCTTGGACTGTTGGGAAGATCTCAAAACTGGAGTTGTTTCATAATCCCTCAGCCTCCCACAAAATTATTTTGCTAAAACTGTGGCTTTCTCTAATGTATGGTTTTCAGGTTTGGCAGCACAGTAGTGCTTTTGTTGTTCAACTCATACAACAGTAGATTAATGTGAGGCAGACCTGCATGCTACAAATAACTAAGTTAGTTGTCTCTGGAGCCTTTGAGATTTTCATACGCTTCTGAGGTAGGGTCACTCGTCTTCAGTGCAGTACTGTAAATGGGACTGTTTCATCAGTTTGTATGTGTATTCCCTATATCACGGTGTATCTGTGAGCCGCAGGCTTGGGGCTGATAGCTGTGCAGAAGCAGAGCACAGGGACAGCCTCTGTCAGGAGCTTTGCAGTCAGAGGGCCAGTTCAGGCCAAGGGTCACAGTTTTGTTTTGTTGTGTTTCCCCTCCTCCCCCCGCCCCAATCCCTTGTAATGGATCAGTCTGATACAATGGCCTTGTAATATTTTCACTGTTATTTTAGTCTTGCTTTTCCTTCTCACTACGCTTTTTGACACCACTGAATACAGCTTTTTTTCAGCTGGTCACACTTGCTTCCAGGGTCTAGTCTGAATGCTCATCATTTGTTTCAGGTGTTATATTTATGGTAAGACATGAAAAAACCTTGAAGATGGTAGTGCTGTTGGAAGAACATGCTTGCCCTTTTCTTCCCTTCATCTTGGAACAGCAATAGACCTTGAGTGGGCGTGTTCCTATTTTTAGGTGAGGTATTGTGGTAATTACACAATTTAGGTGTATCCTAGATGAAAATAATGTTTTACCTAATATAGAACAGTTCAGGAAACAATATGATGCTGACATTGCGTTTTTTCCCCTTCTGTTTTGAGGTTGGTTGTTTCCTTCTAGAAGAATACGTGTCCTTGGATAAGGTTGTTTGTGCCACATAAATAACTTCTTGGGTGATTCTCTGATCAGAACAGAAGATAGTTCAGATTATTCCTATTTTACTGGAAAAGCCACACCAGCTTACATCACTGTAGGATACAGTTATAGTTAGTAAACTAGCCCATGAAATGAAAACAGAGTAATTTTTTTGTGCGAGGAGTAAACACAAGACTGCTAAATCCTTTTCAGGCATACCGTATTCCTGTATTGTATTGATTACTAACTACGTTTTACCTGATGTCTTAGAATGTGATTCATAGATATTGACCTGCACGGGAAATTGACAGGCAGTTGAAAAACAAATGAACAACATTTCCTGGGCCCCCACGCCTACCCTCTCACATTTGTCCCTCTACCATCCAAATCCTGACTTCTTCTTGGGGCTGGCGCTCACTGAGCAGCGTGGTCTCCTCTTAAATTGGCCTTCTGTACAAGGGATGCTCACATAGAGTGGAACTGGATCCTGAAAAGCTCCAACCTTGGTGATTGCGTTTAACTCCAGCTCATACTCCTCAGGCACTGAAGGGTCTATAACAGACACACATATTCATTATTTCCTGTTTGATTTTAATTTTAGATGAACCAGAAATGGGGTATGATTTCAATGAACAACAATGCCAGAGGGGTGAAGAAAGAGTTGTTGAGATGCATAATGAAAAAAAAAGTTGTGCGAAGTCCTCAATACCTAAGAAGAGTTAGTCATGTTAGTTCCTCAAAAATAGGCAATGACTCTGTTCAGCTTTCTAATTAATCAGTTTTAGGTTAATCAGTTATTAATTCTGCTTGAACATGAAACCTTTGAGTGGGTGTTTACTTTTGATCACTTGTAGTTGATCTCTTAGGACCTAAGTAATGTTCACATGTCTCATAATAACTTTGTGTGTTTAGCTGAGTGATACACTAGGAGTTTTTGATTTGCACCTGACCCTGTACGTAGTCTTCAGAATGGTATTTATTTTCTCTTTCTACCTTAGTTTCTTTCCCTGTAAAACAGTATTAATCTTTAACTCTTTGCACAATAATAGATTATAAAAGTATTAATCATCTAATGTTCTTGCAGTGGGCTTGTCTTCAGTGCAATAATCTCTTAAATGAGTACACTCATGCCGTAGTACTGGGATGGAGAAAGGAGTGACTGTGGTGTGAGACATCGGGAGCCGTGCGAGGGAGCTGGCCGAGCAGAGAGGCTGGCTCAGCAGGAAGTGGTTGATGAGTTACTAGCATTATGGGGTGAAGATGAAACTTGAGTTACAGTTTGAGCTTGCGAATGTGATAAAGAAAAGTCTTTACAGGTGGAACTGTAGAATTACTTATTTTTACTCCACAGAACTTGGCTTGTCTCTGTTTTCAGAAACAGAGTCCTAACCTGAAATGTAATAATGCAGTCAGCTGTACCTAAGTTAATTTCAAGGAGGAAAAGGCAATTTAAAAAAAAAAAAAGAAGCGGCAATTAATAATAATTTGTATTAAAACCAGCTTCTCTTGGTCAATGTTGACATATTAATTTGAAACCTGCCACTCCAATCAAGAAGCCCCATGCTGGGAGTAGAAATGTAAAAGCAAAACGGTCACTTTCCATGTGCTGTCTGAACTCTTTCACTAGCTGTGGCATGTTCCTTTGACTGCATGGTACACAATTTCCAGGTTGTGCTGGGGTTATTGTAGTTCTGGCCTTGAAGATGGTTTTACTGCGGAAGGAGGAATAAGGACCTTACAACTGGAGTGTGATAAAAGTCTGTTCAAACCTGAAAGCTTACTTTTTTTGGACTTTGATTTTTATTGCCTACTTTAAAAAAAAAAAAATAGTTTTAACGTAGCTTAGGGGATTTCATAGTGGAATTGATCTACGTGGTATTTTTTCCTCTCCAGAGGAGCCATGGACTGCTGGAGGCTGGAAAAAGCATTATAGGAGAAATCACTGTTTCCCTATTCTTAGATTCTTCACTAGAGGTACCGTGATGGACAGTGCTGCAGGAAGACAAGATGGATGTTTGAGCTCATCAGTAGGGCTTCCTTATGTTCCCTCCCTGCCAGTGAGTAATGGGGAGCAATTCTAGCAGTGGATGCTGGGAAAGGTGTCATCTGAAAAAGAGCACTTAGTTTGGTCAGGGTATTCTTGTGGATTGAGGGAGACTGGGTTTCAAGTCTCTGCTCTGAGGACATTTCTACATAGATAAGTTATTGCAAGGTAAGCAGCAGTGAGAAAGTACAGTTAATTAACTCCTCCTGCATGATCTCATTTGTGCACTAATAACTTTATAAAAGGCAGGAAATTGGACAGAACAAAGCTTGAACCCGAATCTCCATATTTTCACCTGAAAATCCTGTCTTCACAGCTGTGCAGGGCTTGCTTCTGTTCTTTTCATCAGGGTCTGAGAGGGGGAAACCTAGATTGCATGTTTATTTACTTTTCTTTTTATCTTATTTTATTTGTAGTTATTGGGAACACAAAAAGGTTGCCACAGAATAGTCTGAAAATGAAAAGTGGGATTGTTTATGGTGAAAACAATATTGCTTGCACCTGTGCATTGAAATTTCTTGGGTGAATCAAAATTCTCCTGCAGGATAAGAACAAGAAACAAATAAACAAACAAAATCCTTAGATAAGTTCTGTGGTTCTACAGGAAGGAGAAAGGAGAATTACAGGGAGGTACTGCCTCGTAACTCAAAATTCAGTTTTGACATGGAGATTCTTCTGTTAGTAAAACAGTCGCCAAACTTTTGATCCAGATGGAGTCCTGACAGTAGTTACTTGTACGTATGGTACAATCATTGCTGCTACGCTCACAGCTATTCTTGAAGAGAATTGGGTGTTTTTGTGTTAGATATCTGTTACTGCTCCCTCTGCTTTCTAGGCATAGCATAACACTATTTTGTGGGAGTATTGATCTCTACTGGCATTGATACTGCCTGTCTGGCTTCTAGTGCATCTCAGGATCCAGCAAAGTTGGTTGTTATTTTTGACAACTGAATTACAGCTTTTGGAATTTTTTTCTTTTTATTTATACTCTCTCCCTGTAACTACCCAGAAGACGTTAAAGCATCAAGGGTGTAAGTGACTTAACTGATTTCACAGGAGAACTACCAGCGTGTTCTCGCATCTGTGTACCTCGAGTCGCATCTGTTGCAGGTTTTATTCTCTCTAGGAATGCCTGTTCTGCACATAGGCACCTTTTGTGGTATGACCAGGCAACCAAGTCCTGGGCTGGTGCTGCGTGCATTATGCGTCCCTTTGTGAATCTGTCCCCAAGTATTTGTGCCATCTGAAAATTCAAACAAAACGTCAGATAACTGTGGTTCCACAGCAACTATCAATATTCTTGTTGGAGGACTTAGATCAGAGACCAAAGAACAAACTAGCAATGGAGGTTCAAATATCACGGCTTCTTGGATGCAAGACTCAGTTCAGACATGACTGAAGGACGTGAGCGGTATTGCCATGTATGTAGGGGCTGCTCTGTGGTGAAATAGGGTGGTGACTTCATCATGACGCCTTTCACCTGCTCATATCTGTTGTTCAAATTCACCTTTGAAACCAAGTGACTAGTCTAAGTTCTGTTGTGACAACTGGAGTGCAAACAGGCTTTGTTAATCTGTGTTCAGTAGGGATGCTGGACGGCTCTTTGATGTCTATGGTGATTGTTTAACAGCTTCTCTCTTACTTTTCCAAAGTGTGGCACAAGTCAAAGGTGGCAAAGTTCATAGGTAGTTCAGCAGCTGAGGAGGCCAGAGGAAGTACCTACGTGACAAGTGTTTTAGATGCCCTCCATGTCCAGTGCTACCAGTGGAGCTTGTTCCATGGAGACAGTACCACCATTTTGCCTTGAACTGCATGGGTGAACAGATGGTCCAAGAGCTGCTAATGCTCTGGGACTGTGTCTAGAAGGTGGGGACACAGCACTGTAAGCCAAAGAAGGTAAATGAAAAGCAGTAGTTAGGAAAAGAAATATTCCAGAAACTGAGCTGAGCTGAGAACTCTCTTCTTTCGTCCCCCTTCCCTGCCCTCACAGAAGAAACATAAAAGAAGGGTTTTATACAACCTTAGGGCAAAATAGTTGCCTGAAAAGACAGTTAAAAAAACCCTGTCAGTAATTTGAAATGTATTTAATTAAATGCTGTGCTGAGTAACGTGCTGAAATTGAGCCATTTTGAGCAGAAACACAGAATGCCAGAATCATGCATGGGCCTATAAAAAGCTGGTTGTGTTGTAGATATTTAGGTGATGCCAAAACGTGGCGGTCTGTCACTTGTATACCTGCCATTGAAATTGATTGTAAAAGTTCCTTTAAATTTCATTGAACATCCTGAGACATAATTTATGAGGATTGAGCTATCAAAACTGCTACACTCCATGTTGTTATCCATATTCTGCTTGTTATTCTCTGCCTTCCAGTAACCTACCCTTGCAGCTTGTGGGCTACAAGGTCTTTTACCACCTTGAACTCGAAACATTATATTTGAGCTAATTTTACAGCTGGGGCCAAAATACACAGAACTCTGCATCCACTGCCAGTTTATCTTGATCATCACACAGTAAAATGTGTGCAGATTGTGCCCTCTGACAGCCCTTTATATATATATGACCAAAGTTTATGCACCTAAGTGCTGCCACTGAGGTCAAGAACAACATCCTTCTAATAACTTGGGTGCTCATTTCTTTGGGTTGATTTGCTCAGCGTGACCACTGGAAGGTTTTATTCTTTACATTGTAGGCTTGCAATGTGTGTCAGATTTCTAATATTTGGGTATCATTGTGGAGATACAGTTTTCTTCTGTACCACGTATTTAATCTTTCATTGTTGGATATAAAAATGGAAAACTGATGACTGCAGTAGCAATTGATCTTATAGTTCAGATTAGAAATAGCAGATGTTAAAATACTCATCTCCACTTCGCCCCCATCTATCTTCCTTTTGGAAAAATACTTCTAAGTAGTATTATCTGATTTATGCAGTGGAGAGGTTACTTGTTTTAAATCCAAACACTAAAATGAATTTATAGGTATGTACCAGCAGAAATTGAAACACTAGTTTGCTGCTGGTGTGGTATTTGCAGCTAATTGAGTTGTGGATACTAAGAAATGAGTAGCTCAGCTTGACTTCTTGGCACTGCAGAATTTTTACCCTGGTTAGTAATTTTGAAGACTTGCTTGCAAACAATGGTTCAATGGGCGCACTCACAAAATTGTGTGGGTAGTGATGTCAGAAAAATTTACCAGCTGCATGTTACCCAGAAGCCTAAATCTTCTGCCTCAGAAACATAAGGAGAATGGGAGTGAGAACTGAAGTGATCTATGGGCTTTCTAAGAGTGTCAGTTAGGAGAAACTGAAGGAGATACTAATTTGATTTTTTGCTAACAGAAAGCTAATGGTAGAAAATTGAGTGATTAGATATATTTTTAATAGTTCTTTACATCTTGACCAGTACATTATATTCCACGAAAGGGATGTTTGAAATGATTTGGCTTGCCATTACGTTCTATAAATTTGAGTAAGTACACTAGCAGTTAGCTAACACAAATAAAATAGATAATACAGGAGTATAGACTAGTAAAAGCATTGCCAAAGGAAAAACAGAAGAAAAAGGAAAAATTGGAAGTAAATATCTTTAAAGGTACTGTGAGCTATTATCTTCAAACCTCATTAGCTGCTTTCCTTTTCCACCTATTTAGAAGTGTCTTACCTCAAAGGTAATTTGTTTCATGCTCATCCAACATTAATGGTATTCATTTTTAATTAATTTAACAGTAGCATTGTCCATCTGTCAGTGCAAACCTAATCTGTCAAACAGATAAAATCAACATGTCTACAAGTTCATTGTAGGTCGGCAGGCAACAGTTGTGTATATGTATTCTATTAAATAATGCAAACACTTTTATATGAATACACAAGTGCAGAGACTTTTGAAACTGAATGTGGCTCGATGTGCTAATACAGAATGACAGATGAAGTCTCCTAGCTCATGGTTCAAGCGTACCTAAAGCTGGTAGTCTTCTTGGCCAAAATCTGAAGTTAGTCTCATACAAATTCCAAGTCTTTCAGTAGAGTGGAGCCCTTTGGAGATGCTGGTGAAGAATGCTACAGAATGCTCAATGTTTGTCAAATTTGGCGTCTAGTTCAATACCCTTATTTGGAAACCCCATCTCCTCCATGTGCACCACCCCCCAGTTTTGGATTACAAAAGGCGTTTTGAATGGAAACAATTGCTGGATGTGCTTTGCTTTTGCACTTTTTAAAGTTGGCTGTGTAGTTGTGAATAGAGGAGCATGTATATATATCTGTGAGAACACTCAACTTTTTAGGAAAATGTTACTTGTGCTATTAGAGGTTGAGAACTGCTCTCTGTTGAAATAGTTCGAAGTAGGTCAAGTCTTTTAAAACTATTCCAGTTTCCTGTTTGGATGCTAAAGTATGCTTTTGAACAACAGTTAAATTTTACAGTGTTTTTGGTTTGGACAGAGATAAGCATCGGCAGCGTAAGGAGAGCAGTTTCCTTTGCTACACTTGAAAGAGTGTCTGCATGGTCTTTATGAAGTACCAGGTAGTGTGTCTGTTTTGTACCCAGGTACCTGAGTGGTGAGAGCCAGAGCAGCGCTGTCTCTAAAAAGTGGGCAGATATGGGCTTAGATTCCACAGGAATTTTAACTTTTGCAATAATGTGCTCCAACAGCAGTTTAAAGCGGGCTCTTGCGTCTCACCACACTGCTCCAAGTTTGAACTGTGTTGGCTAACACAGTGGTACTTGGATAGAGAGTTTACTCATCTTTATCACGTGGGTAGCACAGGTCCTGTGTTCTCAGCTGTTGTTGGGCTTGGAAAGGATAAAACACTGAAATAGGTCATTGCTGCTTGGAGTTCTTTCACAGCCAGGGCTGACCGTAGAGGAAAATAACTGCTTTTCCACATTTTGTATGGACTCTGTGCTCTGGTTTTGGCTTTGGCTTGCTTTTCATCATCTACCTAAGCAAAGCTCTTCACAGCTGTGAGAAGCAGCAGGCTGCCAGTGCTGGATGGTGTGGGATACCCTGATGCTAATTCCTGTCTCTGCTTCTGCATGTAGAGTTGGTAGCTGCTCAGCAGTTTTGAATATCTGGTCCTGCACATGTAGAAATCCAGTGTGTATGTATTTGGCTGTTCATTCTTCTCCAAATCTGTGCTCAGGGCAGAATACCCCTGGTCATTCTTAACACAGTGCAAGGATGGATGCTGCAGGTCATAGCCCTTTCTTGGCTAACCAGTTGGGTATGTCTTGTGATGCCAAATCAAATGCTTGAAAATCAAGTGCTTTATAGAAAAATACTAGACTATAAACAGAAATCCTCTATAGTGTAAGTCTGTGCAAAGACATGAGATTGAGTTTAAAAGCAAAGCAGAATCAAGTATTAGACAAGGAAATGTGTGAATCTAGGGGGTCTCCTCCTCTCTAGAGGAGGGTACCGTGATAGGAACGAGGTGTTTCTGAGCTGGTGGAAAAGGCCATCGCTGCACTGACAAAAGCTGTCAGCTGAAGAATTGTCTCTGTGTAAGTGCTGGCTGAAGCTCCTCAGGCCTCCTGTCCGGTCATTCCCGCCCCCGCGCCATCCTTTGCTTGGGTGGTCCAGCTGTTTACAGGCAGCCTGGTGAGTGAGGTCAAGAAATTCATTGGCACTGAAAAAAAGGAGGGAGGATTATTTTAGATCAGTTCCGTGATCCCATTTACCTTCCAGGCCTGCAAATGGTTGAACTAGCCCAGTTGAGAGGACAATAGTAAAGCAGAAATGGGACGCAGGAGGAGGGAAGGAGTTAGATCATGACTCTGCTCGAGAGAAACAGTCCATTTTCACTGTCTGTAGGTTTAATAAAGAACTTTAAGGTTGGCTTCTTGGTCAGAGGTTTATTTTATGTTGTGCTGGCTCATGTAAGCTATAGACGCGACTCTGTGGCATTCATTTCCCAAGCAGCAAATTCTCTTTAAAAATAAAACCGATTTGATCAGCCCAGTGAATTTCAGTGCTAAGCTTTTTGGCAGGGATAGGGCTTTGGCTACCTGGCATTGATCCAGTTCTGGCTGCGTTAGGACAGATTCAACCTTATGAACTTCAGTATAGGTATATGTTCTTGCCACACTGTTCCTGTAAAGATTATAGATTAACTAGAGTTATGTGAGAACTGCGGTTTTATTATTGGGAATTTTTAGAACTAAAACTTTGCTTGAATTCTCCCTTAAAAGAAGGAAAAAAAAAAAAAAAGAAAAAAAAAGAAAAAAAGAAGAATAAGTCTAACCAGGGATGACTGAAAACTGAAGCAGGGGGTTTCTGCTCCTTGCTCTGTCACTTCTTCAGCCTTTTGCCATTGGGACCCAGATAACAATGAAAGACGTGGACTGGCCAGCCACCTACCAGTCTGCTGCAGAAAGGCGTGACTCTTTAACTGCATGCTGAAACACCAGGTACATTAAAATGCATGTCTCCTTCCAGCACCATACTGCTGGGAAAGGTGTGGTGCAATCTGTGCGTGAGAAGGTTTGGGGTTTTTTTCCTCTTTGTCAGGTAATATATTAAATTTTGGAGGCAACACTGCAATTAGAGAGGATTAACTTGTTGATGTCAGATCAGCATTCAGGATTGCTGTTTTGTCAAGCCTTGAGTTATGAAAGTAAAATGTAAAGGTGGGTCGACGACCTTGTATCTCAGGGAACATCTCCTTGAGCTCATGTCAGGCTAAGGATTCCTCTGTGGACTGCAGAGGAGAAAAGCAGATTCTGCCGGCCTCTGTAGCTACAAATCATAGCGCCAGTTGTAGATTCATCCTGAAATACCTTACACAATGCCAAAGACCAGCTGGCATGTGGTACTAGGTTTTAAAATCTCAGATTTTCTTAACAAGGGTATTGCCAGGCACTGCTAACTAGCTCTGTTTCTTTTTCAAAAGAGGAATGTACTTCCAGTTTCTGGAGTGGTGGTAACTGTTAGAGAACTAACTTCAGCAGCAGGAGTTACTTTCCACTATTCATTGTTTGGAAACTAATTCCTCATTGTTGCAAACTCCACTGAGATTACCTACCCTGAGACCAGCAAAGTTTCACTAATACGCAAGTCTGACACAAATAAGATTGTATTTGAGCTCACTGACTTGCTAACATGGATGCTGTATTGCCTTTCCAAGCCTGGTGCCATGTACCACACAAGGGTTTGGAAGTTTTTACCATAAATAGGTAAATGGCTGGCCAATAAAAGCATGTTGAGAAGGGAGATTTTTCTTGTTGCCTTTCGCCAACTGGCTGTTTTGAGCCAGTTGGGAAGGATCTGCAGAACTGACCCATATTCTTCATCAGCCAGTATAAATATCTGCAGTAGCATGAAGAGAGAATGTGTTGTGAAAAGCAAATGTGTTCTGGGTCTCTCCCTAGTCCAGTGTCCGTGATGAGGCAAGGTTGTAAAGTTGGATAGTCCACAGAGAAGTGATTTTAATTATTTTCTAAAAGTGCTCTGCTAAGGTGCAATGGTTTGCTTGGAGGCAGTAGACCTGTGGTGGGAAGAAACCTCACATGGGAACCTCCAGAGAAAGACAGCTCAATTTATCTGGCTTTACTCTCACCATCTTTCACTGAGCTGAGAAATTGGCATCTGTATTTTTTGCTTTCAGTGCCAGCGTCGGCTGCCAGGAACTGCTGCCTTGCTGGGTAGGGCTCTCTGATGAGTGAAAAACCAAAGGAGCACAGAAGAGTTGTTAATTACTGCAGATAGACAAATGGGCTTCTGAAGGACCACCCATGGCCTAAGCATGCTAGTAAAGATACGCTTGGGCAGGGAGTATTTTACTGTGTCTTTGACCCTATTTAGGCATTTGAACAAACTTCTCAGGCTTTTTTGACACGGTAACACATATGTCTGATTCATTTCCTGGGAACTCAGGGGAACCTTTTGCTTGAAATATGAGCAGCAAATTTGTTTTACATATTCCAGTATCTGCTGGACTATAGATGTATTCACCATCTTTTCAGCACTGTACGAAGTTTTCCGTTTTCGAGAGAGTGAGAGAGGCAAAGAGACCGGACTTGATGTGAATGCTGCAATGTGGTGTGGCGTTCTGACATTCTCATAAAATGGCTTTTGATAAAAGTCTGGGCTGATGAAGGTCACAACCTGCGTAATAGATCTCCCAGCAAACTCACGTACTGGGACTATTAAACTCTATCAGCTACGTTCAGAATACCACTCTGCATTGCTTTCAGTCTAGTCCCTTTCTCCTGCGCTGCTTTCTTTACTTTACAGACCATTAACCAGTTCAGGGCAGGTGGCGATGAAGATGAATTCAGCCATTGCACTGTGGGTCTGCTCATGTTTAGGGGAGGTTCTTGGATTTGCAGAAAGATTGCACATGAACAACAAGTTACACTTTTTTGGGGAATGGTACTTTAGTTTTAGCGTATGGATTATGTTTGACTCCAGCTAATACTAATGTGAACAATCTGCGAAGTACCAAGCAAAGAACAGAGAAGATTGAAGGGCATGAACAGAAATGCATGGTGTTCTCTCTGGTTGCCAAAGATGACATTTGCTCAAGTTTGTCAGGAAATTTGGTGATTGTAATTTTTGTCAGTCATTAAAAGGAAGTGTTAGTGTTTTAGAAGTAAGCGTGTTTTCCAGCAAATACAATGGTACAGTACGTTTGCTGTGGGAGAAAAACACCTACTTTCATGATAGTTGGGAACATACTGAATTCAGTCCTTTGAAGTGCAACAAATTCTCATGAGGTGTTTTTTACAAAATTAGATCTATTTAATATTTTATTTTTACATAACTGTCGAGGGGTGATTTTTGTAAATTATTCTTTGTAAAGGACACTTCTGATTGAAAAGAATGTCCATATTTATACCATTTCCACTAACTTTTATCCAGTTCGAAACACTGACTCTGAAATAAATTTGGGAAGAATTACCCACTGTTTCACACACAACTGGGGGATGTGGCCTCTATTATGACATGCGTTACCAATACAGGAGTTGGGTGGAGACTATCGTAATTTAATGTTTAGTGTATAAATAGTAATTACAAATAGAACTTCAACATCTAGTGATTTTTAACAATATTTGACTAAGAGAGATCGGTGGTTTTATGATTGTAAGGATGCAAATTGTGAAGATCTTCTCTTCTTCCAGAATCCTTTGTGCATGTGTGTGTGTGTATATATATATGTACGTACGTATGAGTACTTGGCCTGTGTAGGTAGGAGAGAAAATCGCTTGCAGAGATCTAATCTTATGTTCTTGGTGTAAATATTCTTGTACTCTTGCTTCCTTCATTGTTTTGCTAACAGCTGCCATCCTCTGAAAAGGGAGCACTGGAGCATGAAGGGAGATGGGAGGAGGGGGGATCTCCCATGCTGTGTGCAAATGTACCATAATTGTTTATGTTCATTTTTGGTTTGGTTGTGAGTGCAAATCTTGTAACTCTTCACATCTGTTTTGGGCATTTTCATCCAAGGATGTGACAAAACTTTAATGAATAGCTCCTTTTACAGTTAAGTTTTAATAGCCCGGTTTAATTGAGGGGAAACTGATATGCTGAAAGATAAGCTCTGAGAGCGACTGGCTGGTTGGGTGACTCTAGTTCTGGGTGACGGGGTTAAGATACTTGTGAGCCATTTTCAGAGGAGCTACATATCTTCTTCTAAGCCTGATTTTGATGGGGATTTCAGGGGTCTGTATCCTAGATGGCTAGGTCCTGTTGGTTGAAATGAACATGAACGTCTAGTCACCAAGAATTAATGGGAAATTCCAGAAATATTGATTGCAAGGAACTTGGTCATATCTCAAGTATTTGATAGATCAGTGAGTGGAATGCGGCTCTGTGCATTAAATACAAATGAGTCTTTCTGCTTTCTGTTTGAGTTTTTAATCTTTTTTTTTTTTTTTTTAGAAGATTGAATGAACAAGGTAATCAATTTAACTAGCTGTTTACCCTGGGATATTTTCTTTATTCTTCATATGCATACACACTCTAGTTCCCTTTTATCCTCCTTTTCTTCTTTTACAGGCTAACGGTATTTTTTTCTGACCAAAGTTAATTTAGGAGTTGTGATGAGGTTTTGGTTAATTGCAGGCCTAGAAATCTCATGTCCTGAGATGTCTAATCTGTCTGTCACACTCGTTGCTCATTTGATTGTTCTTCATCAACACCTTGCAGTTCCTACTGGGATTTTTGACACGTGGAATTTGAATTTGTTTATCTTTCGCACAGAAGACTTAGTTAACATTTTGCTAGAGGCTGACAGCAAGGACAACAACAAAAAATAATCTCCAATCGACAGCTTTTACAACAAGTTGGACAGGAAGCGACACCCATGCTGTGCATTTACCGGCTGGCCCTCAGACCAGGCACGCAGCCATTTCCAATCACGCAGCTATCGATTTTTGTTAGAGGCAGCAGCTGTGTGCAGGTGGGAACCCTGGTATGTGTCTTTGCCTCCTGGTGTGGGTCTCTCTTCTTTTGTTTACTTACGGGCAGTGCTGACCTTCAGATAACTTCTCTCCTCTTGATGCTGACCTCTTAGGATGGCAGCAGTTCATAATACAAGCATCCCAGAAATGTAGAGCTAGATGTAAAAGTGTATCACCCGTGTTTCAGGCCTGAATCTTTTCTGGGGGAAGGGGTCATTTCTTAGGATGATCAGTGGGATTTGACCATTGACCTGCGGACCTCTGCTCCATGCACACTGCAGTGCCGGTTTTCATAGATGATGTGGTGAAGACTCCTTCTTGGCGAGTCTTTCTTTAGGTTTCTATTTATTTATTTATTTAATTTATCTTCGCTGTGGTGCTCCTGCCTGTGGGTACTTTGTACTTTTAAAAACCGAAGCAAACACACTGTGTTAGCTACAGTAGATAAAGCAACTGTGTAAATATACAGTGACCACACTTTTGAGGCCCTTTGTTGGAACAGCCGCGTTTATGAATGATTCCTGTGTTCCTCAGCAACCACCCCTGGCACGGTAGGTCCACCTTTCAGTTCTACTTGCAGGCCTGCCTCTGCCTTTCTGGCTCAGGCTTCCTGGCCACGGGTGGAGGAGGAGAGGTCTCTGCTCTCTGTTTTCTTTTTTTACTCCTCTCCTTTCTCAGATAAGAAAAATTTCTCTGGGATAGTCTATTGGTGGCCAATCTTTGTAGATCAGAATTGGATAGTGGGGAAGCACCCCATCCTTGTGGTGTGCACCATCGAATCTTGCTAGTTCAGATGTGCATGAAGATGTTCTGAGTTGGTTCCTGACTGCAGCTGTAGGCTCAGGTGCTGGTCCTTCCCAGTTTTGTAGTTTTGTTTTTCAGACTTGTCTTTCTGGCACAGAAATAAAAGGTGTAGCAGAGACAGGAACCCTGGGTGTAAGCTCTGCTGTGAGGATTTGTGTGAATGCAAGAAGCCCTTTTTGATACATCCCTTTCCTTGAATTAAAATCAGTGTTTATGACATCAGGTAGCCTTCTTAGGTACTTAATCAGGGGGTGACTGCAGTATTCCTGCAAACTTCACAGATAGTGTACTGATGCTGTGCCTCCATCCAGGTCAGCCAGTCACTGGTGTAAACGGCAGCAGGTCAATGTGTCCCTCGCCTTGTCCAGCCCTGAGTCAGGAGGAGACATTAAGAGAGAGCACTCCTTTGGCTACCAGTGAAGCAGAGTACCACCTTTATTGCCTGCTGACTCCTGGGACCAAGCCACAGTGGGCTACACCGCAGGCTCCAGCACACAGAGGGAAGCTGCCGAGCTCCCGTGGGACAGCGGAGACTTCTTGATGTTCGAGCTCTTCGGAGCAGCTGGTCTTGCATGGTACTGTCGGATTGCAGCCTGGTGCCTTTTCATCTCCTCCACAAGGAATGTGTAAGTGCACCACAGTCACACACACGATAATGTGTTGGTTACCCATGTTTGCAAGAGCTGCAAATTTTTTGTTGTTGTTTCTCGTATAAATACTAACAGATGTAACCAGTGGTTTCCATGAAAGATCGGCATGAGGAAGGGAGCATTTGCATTTAAAACCCATCTAAATATATCAATACAAATAAACATTTTAACAAGAGGCAGGCCATAAACAGTGTTGGGAGAGTGCTCCATCCTTTAAAGACTCTGCTTTTTTATTTTCCCTATTTTGTTCTCTGTCAGATGCCAAATGTACAAAAGGAGAATTTCAGTGGTGGTTTCTGCAGCTGGTGTATACAACTGCATCTCCAACAGGTTATTTTTCATTTCCCCCATGCCAGCCCTTTGAGGAAAGCCTTGTTCTCTCACCTTCATTTTAGTTTATTGTTCTTTAGAGTTTAATGGTGTTGAAACAGGGAAGAGCAAAGAGGGAGTGCAGTCTTGCACAGTTATACAACTTCTTGTGGAACAGTAATTACAAAGGATGTGATTCAAATACCTGTACATAAGAACCAGGGGCCATTTATATACTTAAAGATATCTAGGACATACACAGGCTGGCAGATGTGACAACCTGCAGTAGACCTGAGCCCTTCTGCAGAGGCCTCTGGATCCTGCTGTGTCCCAAATGGCACTAGACATCTGGGCTGTTGGGGAAAAAAGTTTTGGGAAAAGTTCTTGGAGCATCTTGGGCACCTGTGGGCAAGGCATCCTTTTAGCCGCCTGCTTCATTTGCTGGGTGAGATGACTGTTTAGTGCCTTAGTTTTCATGTCAAAAAAGCAGGGGTGATACCATAACTCATCAGAGTTGCTACCAGGAAAGTTAGTGTGGGTCAGAAGTGAGACAGACCTTTTTCTGTTTGTTCTGGATTTATATACTCTCTGTCCTTCCAGTGAGGGGAAATTAGGTTTGCTCTGATTGTTTAAAGTGGTTGGCAGGATTTGCACCTTGTTGCAAATCATAAAATAAATTCCCTTGTGGTTATGTTGCTGCTTTTTACTTAAATGGTCTTCTACTGCCATTTAACCAATAAATTCTGGTAACAGCTGACATACTTGAGATAGAGGAGAAAAAAACCCTTAACATTTAGGATTCCAACATAGACTTCTACATAGCCTTTTCATTTTGAGTATATCATCTTGATGCAATTGGAGATCATCCAGACTAGCATTAACCCTTCGGGTAGTAGGAAAGATTATACAATTATCTGTGTCCATTTTCCTATATTTTCACTATATCGCTAGCCTGTAAAATGTCCTTACCTATGGTTTTGTCTGTATAACAGACAAAAAAAAGAGCTGTGAGTGAGTGTTGCTTCACAGTTTCTTTCCCTGCCCAGTAAATTCAGCCCACTGAAATTAATAACTTCTGGGAGGATTCACTGGGATTTACTTACTTTCTTTGTGTTTTACATTGTTGTCTAGAAACATAGTTTGTACCGTGCCACCAGTGCTAAGACCAGCTTTAAAAGAAGAAAGTTAGTAACCTCAGTCTCTGCTCCATTTGTTGTGCCTTGTCCTTCTGCAATTTGGGGAGCTGGGGGGAGGAAGAGATGGGGGGACCATCTCTTCTACAGAAGCGTGGGTGGAGCAACAGTTGTCTTTGTGAGCAGCTACCTTTCTTGGTCACCTCCTCAGCAGAAGCTGCCAGTCCCCATCATACCTCCAAGGAGCAGCCAGAGCCCTTTGTAAATGTACCAGCTCCCTCTGTGCAAAGGTGTGCGGGTGGAGGAGACCGAGCGCTGAGCGGAATCAAACGTCAGACCTCCCCAGCCATGCATTGCTTCCCTCGCTCCCATCCCCTCTTCCAGGAAACCAAGGCTGCCTCTATTTATCTCCACCCTCCTCACGCAGTGAAAAAGCCCTGGGCCTCAGTTTCCACTTCAAAGGCAGTGTTGGCTGCAGCCTTGGAGATGGAGCCTGATAATTTTGGTTATGAGTGGATGGTATGTCCTTACAGCTGGAATTACTGCTGGTGGAGGCGCTTTGCAGGCAGCCATGCCGAGTGAGGTCATCTGCCTGTAGTGAGGGCAGAGGGCTGAGAAAAAAAGTTTCCTTGCAGTGCTCTGCCCTTGTGGCGAGACCACCTCGAAGAGATCCCGTGTCAGTCACTTCTGGGCTTCTCCACAGATGCTCTTTGAAAAGGTGCCAGCTGCTGCCAACTGTGGTGGTGGTTTTTGTGCTGTGTGTACCAGTAATGGAAATCGGGGAAACCTGCGGGATTTGGTTCTATAAGAAGGGAAAGGAAGAAGCGTGTATGTTGCGTTATGCCTGCATGCCACTGTAAAGCCAATAGCTTGCGTACGTCTTTCAAGAGAAACCGTTTGGCCCAGTCTAACTGGTATGTGCAACCATATTTTTAGGTTTATGGTGAGGTAGCACTGGAAGAAACCAATAACTTGGGATTTGGGTTTTGGGTGTTGTGTGCAGTGGCTTGTGCAATAGTACAGCTACTCAGAGGATCTCTTGAAGTGTAACTGTGCTTGCTCATTCGGTGGTTAGAGTACAGGAAGTTTGTGCTGGTGTGTGTGTGTGGTGTTTTGTTGGGGTTTTTTTTGGTTGGGTTTTTTTTTTTTTTTTTTTTTTAAGGTTTTGGTAAAGTAATAGATAGGTCATAGGAAATGACACAGCTGCTAGCTAATCCCTAGATTTGTTCTCTGCTTTCTTCTAAACTGCAGCGTTTACTTTAAAAAGTTCTTATGCAACTATACAAACAAAAGTGCAAATATATATCTGACGTTTTGGAATCAAAACCACCCTGTCTTATTTTGAACCTTTGAGAAAAGTGATCTGGAGTCTTAATTACACTTTTCAGCCACGTAAATTGCAGAGATAATTGTATACATCAGGATTGTCTGACCTAGTTCTGCTGCCGTGCCTTTCATCTGTGGATCTCCAAGTGCCTCACAAAGAAAATTCCTTCATATTAGAAGATGGGGAACCTGGGGCACAGAGAAGCAAAGTGAATATCCAGCCTGACAGTGACTGAAGCCCAAGGGGAAGCAAGGTCTTCTGAGTCCCACAGGACTAAGTGGCACTTACTCTTTGTACAAGTGCCTGCTGTTACTGACTACTTACATACCCTTGTGCTACATGCTGTGTAACTGCACGCCCATCTTTTTCTGGAAGATTTGTGTTGCATTTCTTCTCCTAACTGAATGAACGTCGTATGTGATTTCCTTCTAAGCCTCTCAGATTTTGTTATAGTTTGTGGTTCTGGAGATTGCTGTTGCATGTAAGTTAGATGTGTATTTTCTGTTGGGTTTTGTATTTCCTTTGATGCCTGTGACACCTCCCATTTTATCTAGAGTTGGCAGTAGGGTAGTAGGGGAGCAAAGAGAGTTGTGTTGCATTTAATTTTCTGACGCCTTTTTTTCAGAAGGTGGCTGGTGAAATAGTGGTTTCACTGACATGCAGATACGTGACGTAGGTAAATAATCCCACATATGGTTAGCCAAGGCTTTGCTTGTCTAAGTGGAGAGTGGTTTTTAGCTGCAACGCTGTTTTGCAGTGTGTAAGCTGATCTTTTTCTGAAATTGAAATCAAAAGGAGACTTTCTGATAGGGATCAGCGGCAGTTGCACATTGCTCTGAAATGTATCTGTTTTAGTCCTGATGAAAGATGTTTGTTTATCTGCTTCCAGAATCAAATCTTTCTGTTTATCTACAGAGCTGCAGTATCAACAATACAGTCTCCCACTACTACACATCCCATCCCTTGCTCACTGGGGACAGCGTGCAAGGTCAGAGGTGCTTTAACACTCCTGACCCAATTTTTCCTTTGGCCTTCATTCTGACTTTGCTTGTCAACTGACAGTCCACGCCAAGCGCAGTTGTGCTAGAAAGTGGTTATTACCAGTCTCTTTCCTACAGAGGCAAATATGTGGTGGCTTTGTGTTTGCTGTGTTCCAAGATTTTAGCACAAAGAAATTAAGTGGGATAGACAAAGAGATTTCGAGGCTGAATGACGTTGCTTTCCTTCTGTTCATTGATAGCCAGCTGTCACTTTGCAAAGCCCCAGTGTTGCGTTCGTAACAAGAGCTTTCAGATCAAGAAATGCAAATGCTGTCCCCTGTCCTAGGGGGTATGTTTCTCCCTTATTTCTCCAACACTTTATGTAATTCACAGTGGAACATCCTTCGTGCTCTCGCTGTGTGAAGTGCCCACGGTCAGTACTGCTGCGCATGTTGGTGGCTGGGATGTGCATCTTCTGTGGTTCAAGGATGTAGTAGCCTGTGCTTCATAAAAAGCTGGCACCAGTACAATTTATGGACTGATTGCTGTTGAATTAAATGAACTATTAACATTGTTTGAACTCATTTGCACTTAAGCCTGTTGACTGCTTGGTCAAAACAAGAGGTTCTGTTTGCTGGCATAAGGTTGTAAGTGGCCTACAGGAGTATTAGCAGTAGTGGTGGGGGGGGGAGGGGGATGAGCTGGCTGCCCTACGTTCAGGATATTGCTGGTATCTACGCTTTAATACCTGGACTGTGCTCTGATAGCATGCTACTCTCTTATGGAGAGCCGATCCCAGCAGCCCTTGTAATTTTTTAAGGAAATGTTCTCTTTGCTGGTGAGTGGACAATGTTAGTTGAGAAACTCTGGGTTAGCAGTGCCTGCAAGGATGTGGAACTTGCAGGATGGATGCTTGCTTTGTAAAAACGTCATTAAGCTTGTACGATACCATGTTATGAGTAATGCTGTCCTTACTTTTGCCAAGTTAATTTAGGCAGTTTAAGAAAACAAACGAAGCTCAGCTGTTGCGTACTACTTTGCGATAAGGCATCTTATGTGTGAAATGATTCTATTTTGACAGATTCTTCAAGTTTGGGGCTGTACCTTTTTCACTATTTTATACAAAATAAAGACAAAGCAGCTGTCTCTCTGTGACAGCAAATGGGTTTGGGTCGTTTATTTTTTGTATTTGACATACTCTGTTTCCTTTGGCCGAGAATAAAAGTAACTGTCTGAAGAGAGAAGGCAGATTCTGTGTCCGAGACATTTCAAAATGAGCTAAGCAAGAACATCTGCAGGTAGCTGGTGATACGGTCTGAGGCACGGCCTAAAGGAAGGCGTATGAAACCTAGAAACCCTCAAGAGCCTTAAAGGTCAAAGCAACCTGTTAAAATCGGCAGCATAGATTGCTGGAAGCTGGGGCAAAGCTTCCAGAAATGCAGAAATATGCTGGTCAAACTTAGCAGCTGATCGGCTCCTCTCCATTGTCATGCGGTTAAAACGCTTCTGCTTTTTCAGGTTTGGTTGTTTAAAAGGTCTACCTCTCCCCCTGGGACGTGTTTAGCTGCAGATGTTTGTGAGATTACAGTAGCAGTCTCAGTACATTCCCTGACATTGTGCACGCTGGAGTAACCCTTGCTGAGCCCCGGTCAGGCAGCACGGCTTGCTGCAGGCAAGGTCAGTCTTTATCTTATTTGCATGGCTGGCCAAAGATCAGGCTGCTTTTAACACCAAACCTGAAATCGGAGGCTTGCTCTCCGCAGATTTTTCTCTGCTTTCTCAGGGAATAAGGAGCAGAGAGTCCAGTTGCTGACGTCTTTCAGCTTCTGCTGAAGCAATTAGGGAGTGCTAGCTGCAGGGTTCAGCTCTCCCCTCGCTGGTCCTGGAAGGCCGTGTGAGGGAGGGAGGAAGCTCTTTGGTTTAAAGTGGTTTCATAATCTTTGGTGGGAAGGCAGACCACGTCACTGCAAAGAAACATCTTCAACAGTCATGCATCGCAACACTGATAGGGAGCAATAAAGACAAAGTCTCCCTCCACCCTTGGCTGCTTTGCTGGTGGAGGAGCTGATATTGGTGGAATGTGGAGACTCCGTGGGTGTGTAAAACATAGGGGACTTCTTCCCAGAGGAGGACTTGCCTTGGGCTGAGCGCTGGATGGGGAGTCCCCTGCGTGTCGCTGAGGCTGTCTCTGCTGTCATGTATGGTGGTACCTGGTGGCCAGTGGCTCGCGGGTGCCCGAGCTTGCCGAGGAAGTCAAAAGCTGAATGCGCAGAGCCAGCTGCTGTTAACACCCCAAAGGAGACATGAGGGGTCTCTTGTCCCGAACCAGGTTGTCGACCATACAGGCTTCGTCTGACATGAAGTGGATAATGAAAAAAGTCCACCGTGTCTTCAGGAGAAGATGGGTTGCAGCCATATATAGAAATTATCTGACTACTTTTGTTTCCCTCAACATAAGCATTTGCAAAAAAGTGGTTCTTTTTGTGTCATCAGTTCTTTACCTAAGCTTTTTTTCTTTGCAGTTCAGAGTCTAAAAAACAAAATATATGTGTCATCAGAGCTTACTGTCCAAAAATCAACATTATGCTACTACCTGCTGTCATTGCTTTTGTGGAATACAGCACAAAAAGTTGAGTAAGAACATGAATGAGAGTTAATGAATCAAAGTGGTGAAGACAAAATACTACTCCTAAGAATGATTGGTGTCAGTTGTAAAAAAAATCATTTTTCTCTCATCTTGAAAAAGAGAAATAGATGTCAGAATTCAGAAAAAAAGCTTTTATTTAACAAAAATAAAGCTACTGTTTAAGTGTTAGTTTTAAATGGGAAGCAAAGCATGAAACCACAGGCCGTTTGTGTGTGCGCAGTGTTGCAAAAGACACAAAAGTGACTGCCAAGCACAGCAAACCCAAGCTTAAGAAGCGAGCATTCAGAAAGACTGTCCAGAAAGATACAGTGAAATCTGAAAAGTATGCTGTGTTTTTTTTCCCCCCTATTCTTTTTAAGCATGTAGAGAGTGGATGTTAAACTCCCCTCGTGTGTATTTAAGGTGACTATCTCAAAATCACACCCTTGTGTACAGGCACATTCTGGTTAGAAGTGGAATCGTTTACTGGAATACGTTCAGAAAGCCCAGATCTTGACTGGGTGTTGCTGAAATTTTCCTTGCTGATTTTTAAATAGTTGATCATCTGCGCAAATTAGGTTCTGTAGTTACTTGTCTTTTGACATTGTAGACATCAAACTTCAAAGGCTTGCTTGACTGCCAGATAAAATATTGCCATCCTTTTATTCCTAATAGTCCCTAAAATGAAAGAGTGTTACAGGTTCTGAGATGGAAGGAGTAAGTCTTGATCACATTGGAATACAACTGGAATGAGAAATCTCATTTGCTCTTTGAGAATAATTTATAAAGAAGTTGAGTGGAGCAGGAAAGATGACTCGGGTTTTCTGTTTTGCAGTATTGAAATAATGAACTCATAATTGAAAAGGGAGCCTGATTCTGCAGACACATAATTTGTTATTTAGCATAATACAAACACACTGTTTTAACAGAAGAGGATTAAAACATCTAGCAAGGGACTATTTTCAGTTCTGCTCCTTGTCACCATATGGTGGTTTTGCTCTTCAGTTTTGTGTGAATATGAGTTATGCGCGAGTTAGGCTGTGCAGCATTGTAGAATGAGAGCACAAAAGACCTGCCGTTACGTTTGCCAGATCAGTGTTTTCAGTTTTTCAGTTCTTGCCCTGATCAGCAATTTAAGGCTTATATTTGAACAGTGGCCGTAGAAAGCTGTCCTAGATTACCTTCTTCTGATAGAAGAGCTATTGTTGCATGTTTTTGATGAATTCTTGCCAACGTTTGAGAAGGCGTAATTTCTGACCAGTCCCACTGGATTTGCAAATTTACTGTTCCATTTGCTGGAGATGTATGTTGCTAGAAAAAAAGAACAACATGGCAAATTTTTTATTTGATTGGGGTTTTTGTGCTTTTTTGAGTTTCTGCTTTTACCATTTCTGATGCATGGTGCTAAACTCATCTCTAAATACTATTTCAGATAAATATAGTGAAAGAAGAGACTTGTAAAAACTGACAAGTTCACTTGGTAAGGTTTCATATTTTGTGAACTGCAGAATCTTGGTGAGAGCAGCAAAGTGACTGTGTATCCTCAGCTGTGATTACTATTAGCTTTGGGTCTCCAGTGCATTATACAGCACTAATTAATATTAAAAAATAAAACAAAAGAAACACAAAAAACCTTATAAGAAAAACCTGCAATATTTCATAGGGTGTTTCTAAGAATTTTACACAGTATAGGCTTCTTTAGCACGGAATTAATTTTGTCTCAGGCACTCCAGTGAGTCTGGGTTACTAGGGAGAGGGCAGGGCTCCTGTTAACGCTGTGAGAGAAGACTTTACTACTGCTGCTCTTTGGCAATTCTGTGAACCCCCGCTTAAAATCTGCTGAAACCCACTTGGTCTCAAAACTTTGATATCCTACATTCTGTAAGATTTTTCTGTTAGGATCAAAACACAGAGCACAGAGGAATCTGTACCTGAGTAGCACTGGATGTTAGCAGGATGTGCATGAGCCCAGCCGGCTAAGCAAGTTAGAAGTGCAGCTTTTGCCACATGAATGTCTGTTTTCTGGGCAGTGATCTGGCTGGGCTTGGTTCTGGTGACACAGTGCAATGCCAGGACTGGAACACAGTACAGAAACCAGGGCACCTGATTTTGGGTCTTAGCATCTGATTCGCTGGGAGCTGGATTTTCCTGGGCTTGATTTGATTGCTCATGGGAATTGGGGAGCTGAAGACTCATGTCAGTTTACTAAAACCTCAGATTTCGCGTATGGTTTAAATGATATCCCTAGAGCATTTTGGGGCCATTCAGGAGCAAAAGGAAGATGCAGGAGTGCGTACTACTTATTTTCCATAATGTGGTTGCATCTGGCTATACTAGATTTTCTCTACTTTCGTGTTTACATAACTCAGAGGGTTGTCTTTTAGCCTCTTGAATTCTGTCTGTAGTCTGAATTCACACCTTTGATGCTTTCCTCTGTGGAGAGCATTAGACTTGGTTACAGCTCAAGACAAAAGTGTCAGCCTCTGATTAGTCACATAGAGCATCACCTGAGTCATCTCCATCCTCAGCCTGGTTCCGTCTCAGCCTTCTTAAAGCTGTGCTGATGGTTGAGCTGCTGATTTCTGTCTCCAGATACTGTAGGTGCATATTAATGAATGTCATTAATTGATTAAAATGGTTCATGAGACGACTAAGATCTCAAGAAGTCCAAGCTTCAAGTATAGTGGTGTAGAAACTGCTCATCATTTGTGTCTGACTTGGGTAGCATCTGGAGTCATCTTTGGGAATGGTCTGATAACTTCCGTCCAAGATTCCTGTAGAGTTGTCATTTCAAAGGCGTTTTAATTAGGTTTTGTGGAGAGCAATTGTGTGATGTAGATTATTAGGGAAAAAAAAATCTCCGTAAAGCTTCAGTCACTGTGGGTTTTGCTTTCTCCCCTAGACCTGTGAACTGCATCAGGATACTCAGAACAGGTTTGAATGCTGTTAAGAGGACAACAAAGCCAAGGGTAGCATTCATCCTGTGGACACTAGTGAAATGTGTGGGGTTTTTTTTTTTTTTGTGCGTGTATGCCTTAAACACTGTTTTTTGGCAGTAAAAGTGTCATCTTCAACTCTTCTTATCCAACGTTTTAATGGTCTGACATGGCTATTTATGCTTTTGTGTCTGGTAAGGCTGATGGACAGTTCTCATAACGTGCCTTGTCAATAGCTCTGTGTATTTGTTGTGGCAGTGTTGAGAGCCTGTGGTACTTAGTTCTCAGGAAGGACAAGACAGTTGCCATTCTTTGTCCCAGTACGATTTTTTTCCTGCTAGGAAAACAGAATGGGCACAGCATTAGTCAAGGACCGTAGTTTTTAACGCCTGAGAAGAAACATTGTGATTGCCTAGTCTGATGTCTTTAAAACCTCATCCAGTGAGTTTTGCATTGACTTGTAATTTACAGTTCACTAGCTTTTCATTCTGTTCATGAAAGTGTGAGGGAATAGATGACAAGTTTAGGGGTTGAATCTCAGTTCTTTACCCATGTGATGAAGGTTGTTGCAGCCACTGGTTGCTTGTCTCAAAATGCGTCTGCAGGATCTGGGCTTCTGAATGAAGTGCACCAGCAGTTTTCCTAATGACTTGCTCAAGCTGCTCTTAGTTACTGAAGGACAGAGTTACGTCTCACTTTCTTCGCATGAGTAAAGCCTAGTGCAGCCACCAAAATAACCAATTTGGTGCTTCATGATGTGTCCTTTGTTCTTGAAAGTACCGAGGCTTCTATTCATCCTCAAGACAGTAATCCCTATGCAATGTTGTTGAATCTTGTGTGCATCTGCAGCTGTATATTTAGAGTCAGATATAATACTTATAGACTGACAACAATATGTTTAATCTAGTGCTAGATTACTGCCAGGATTACATGTGTGGGCTGTGTTTTAAGAAGCGCTGTTAGAATTCAGTGACATCTACAGTACATCTGCTGCCATTGAGGCATTACTGCTGCATCGCTGCCTCTTGCAGGGGTCACAGCAGCAGGCTGGAACATTGTGTATCCAGCTCCCTGTAATAACCTCCTGAATGAATGACACACTGGAAAGTAACTGAAAATATTGATGAAAATATTAATAAAAATAAAAGAATAGAGGGGCTGATGACTCGGTATGTCTTCCTTGTAACTGGGCATGTAGGGACAGTGTGCCTAGATGAGATAAAAAAAGAAAATGGGAGACAAGAATTTCAGAGGTGTGGTTTGTCTGGCACTGGCATTTGTGGCTGAGCTCGTGATGCTCTGATATGCACAAGATACACTTAGAGGCAGTTGCACCTTTGAAAATATGTTGCTCTTTCTTCATGCCTAATCCTCGCATCACAGGAATGGCTCTGACTGTACAGTAAAGCCTTTGATTTGTGCTTTGAGAGAGGCATTGGCAGAAAATTATTAAGATTGGCTGTGGAGGTGTTAGGATGTGGGTCAAACTGAAACTTTATATTGGTACTTTGGATCTGAGTCTGACTTTTTTATTTTGCAAAGAACAGGATTTGAGGTTAAGGTTCTGAACGGAAATCTGAAGCAGACAAGCATATTCCTCAGTTGTTCTCTGAACTTTTGAGATGGGTTTAGTGATCCAGAATCTTGCAAAATGGAGTATTTGGAAATAATCTGCTACAGTGTTTACAGCATTGAGTTTGGTTTTGGTTTCTGTTTTATTAATTTCCAGTAAGAGCTCGTAATTCGTTGCAAGGAAACAAGAACAGAGTCTGATTTGGAATTCAAAGATACCTATTTTTGAGTTATATATTTTTCAGAAACAGGCAAAAAGTCTTTCTCAGCAGGATGAAGGCTAGAGAAAAAGGCAGAGGTTACTTTATTATGCAAGCTTTATATTTCCTTTCCAATAATAATACTTCCCTAAAATGCCTTGATAATGTCTAGTTGAAGCGTGCTGATCACTTGCGCCTTTTTCAGAGGTTAACATGGATGCTGTGTCTTATTTTAAGAGGCTTCATATTTAACCTGTTTCTTTGTCTCTTGGGAAATGAATGATAAACAATCTCTATTAAACATTCTTCTTTAAATGTTATCTGGGAAGATATAAGTAGGAAAATGAAACTATCGTGTTCTTGATGCTCAGTCCTTCCTACTAATTCTGCTCTGATTGTTTTTCTGATAAGCCAGATTTTTCTCTGTAGTTCTGAACATAATAGTGCCATGAGATTCTGTTAATACTGTGGTAACATGTAGCCAAAGCAATTAGAAGGAAGAAAGCTGATACTAACAGTAAGTTTGTGTATACCTCTTGTTCAGCCATGTTTAGTGAGAGTTGAGTTTGTCAAATAAAATGTTAAGAAACTGAAAGACGAGAAACAAATCCGTGCACAGTTCAGTGCGAGTGGCTGGTGGTACGTCAGGGCTGATCCCCTGCCCTTAGGGGGGGCAGGATAGGTGTGTGTGTAGGGCAGAGCTCTTCTTAGCTGGAGGGAGCCTGACTTGCGGATTAGAGGGAGCAGGGCTTTTCCTCAGTCACCATTAGGATTGTGTGCTGTGTGGTGGCGGTGTGGTACAGTGACGTGGTGGTATTTGTGGATTTTAATTACATACAGGAGGGCAGGAACGGTTATCCTTTTTTTCCATTCCTGCCTTGGGTAAAGTTGATGCAAGCAGAAGTGGGCAAAACCCATGGTGTTTGTTCAGGTACGTAGTTCAAACATACCTCTAATTTGGAAGCTTTTGTATTCTGTTAAAACCAAAATGCCGTAGAGGGGAAGCAACTCATGTTTTCATCAATGTTTGAAGTCCATGTTGTAACACTCAGCAGTAGTTCCAAGTCCATGGTGGTTTGGGTTCAGATTTAGCATTAAATGTTAATGTATGTTGGTAGTATTTGCTTTCTGATAGCTTTCTGTTGGAAAATCTGTGGCTAGCTTAACTTTGGGCAAATAGTTCACTGAAGACCATTCAGATTTCCTTGGTAGAAATTTCTTGGACTAATAGTAATAACTGTTTGGTTATTGAGGTCAAAGCTCTGAAATGGTACACTTGTCTCGCCCTTTCCTCTCTGAGTGGAAAACTCAGTCTACAAAGCTGTGTTTGCAATGTTTAAGGTTTTATAGAAACGACCGATTTCCTTTAGAGATAGTAAATAAATTAATAAAATAATCTCGACAGAGAGCAAGGATGTTGCTGCAGAACTATGCACAGGAAAGCTGACTTGACGATGTAATTGAGCTTGAAAACCAAAACATAATTGCCAAGGGTGGGAGTGAAACCTGCAACCATTGTGCTGACACAACCTGAAGGTCTAGCTTGTCTAAATGGCTGGAATTATTT
This sequence comes from Burhinus oedicnemus, assembly GCA_008921705.1. Classification (NCBI taxonomy): domain Eukaryota; kingdom Metazoa; phylum Chordata; class Aves; order Charadriiformes; family Burhinidae; genus Burhinus; species Burhinus oedicnemus. The sequence goes on from VFFE01007004.1 coordinate 631,351, forward strand.
TAAAGCAGATTTTGATATGAAACTGCTAGGGAGCGGGGGAGTCAACCTCGTCTAGTATGCAAAGCTGCTTTGTTGGGAGGGTGTTTTTTCACTGAATGTATGACTCTCAAGTGATATTGTATAAGCCGTCTTTATGTTGATAGGTAGCGTGCTACATAATTTTTTCCTTTAAGCAGTAGCATTGTGGCCATCTTTATCGTCTGAGATGTAAGGCCAAGTAAAGAGGCAGAGGAAATCCAGAAAGCTGTCTGATTTTTCCTGCAGCCTGGGAAGAACTTGTGTTGCTTCTCACCTTCAGATGTGCATTACTAGCTGCTGGCTGGATAAGTAGCTGCTTTTTTCCGAAATTGCATCACCTAGAGACACATCTGTATGGTATGGTGCGTTATGTTGTGGGAGCCTCTGCCTGATCTCTTGAAATCATAGCAGGGAAGGCATGTACCTCTGTTTCTTGGCCCGTGTGTGAGCCCTCTATCAGAGGATAGGGAGGAAATAAGTGAGTGCGTGAGTGTGTCTTGTTGAGGGCTGAATCATCCAGCTGGAACAGAAAATACTATTGGAGGACTAAGATGGTTTAGTTTTCAGAAAAACAGTATGAGAGAGAAGAGCAGTGCGTAATGCATTAGCGTCTGATAAACGAGGCTTCTCTGGAAATGCATGTCTTTGGAGCCACATGCATTGTGATCCCTGGGGGGGACACTTGCAATTCTTTGGAATTCTTCTCCAGCCTTTCAGGAGCCGCCCAGATAAAAGGGTTTGCCAGTTCCACAGTGCCCAATTGTAGGGTTGCTCTTTGTTCTGCTTTTCAAAGTGGGGCTGTTGAGATGATGATAATGACACCTTTCATAAGCAGGTGCCTATGCTTCACTTTAGGCACTCTTTATTTAGCTATCTTGAAAAATAACTTGCTAGGCTAATAAATGTTGTATTGAAACAAAAAGTTGGCTAGTTGGGTATGCCAGTTTCATACCACTTCATTCTCTGTGAGCACAATGCCTTTATGATTTTAGCTAAATATTTAATTCATTTTTTTTTTAAACCAAAGAGAAAGTGTCACTTTAAATACTTCTCTGTATCCTTTTGCATAGTTAAGGGAGCTTAAGAAGGTAATTTAGGCTCAGACTGGTGCCCTGTGTCCTCTCCATTATGCATTTACCAGTCAACTGACACTTTTCTCAAATATTTACTCTGATACTTCACTGCAGTTGCCCTCTCCTCCTCCATTCCCATTCACCATCTCACTTCCATGGAGGTATGGCACGGCACATATTTCGGTTACCTTCTATTTAAATAGCAACGCTCCCTTCAGCACAAACAGTCAGTCATTAAACAATGAGGAAGACCAACAGTGGAGGAGGTTATGGGTGGGGCCAGGAGCATGCAAGTAGAATTTTGCAGAAGGCTTCCTGCTGAAGAGAAGAAAAGGGCGCTTTCCACTACGGTTGGGGTGTCATTCCGTAGTGCTGAGAGACACACAAAATCAAGAGGAAATCACTGCTGCAGACACGAGAGCTGGGTCTCACTTAGAATTATGTAGAGCCATCCAAATTATTGTTGAAGGTAAGACATGTGAAACAAAACACTGGCACTTTAACCATGTTTTCCCACCTCCTCCTGTAGCAGAAGGTGATTCCAAGTGGCTGTGACTCATCTTCAGGAGGTCCCTGTTTTTTTTACCTAAGAGCAGCAAGAGTTTAGTGAGACTATCCTTAACAGATTATCTGTAGTTTTTTTGAAGGCTCTGTTACATGTCCTTTCTCTTATGTAATGTACAGCAGAGGGCTGTATTAATATTTTGCTGGGAACTCAAGACCTGATCACTTTTACTCCAAAAAAATATCAGAGTAGGGCATTCCCTGTTGGGAATTCAGAAGTGCAGTTGGGTTACTGCACTCCCTGTCCTGTACTTGTTAATCGGATTGAGATTGGATGTGACATCCTGGGAACTGCAGGGTTAAAAGAAAATGAAAAAAATTGTTAATGGAAACCATTTGGCTACTACAGTGTCTAAGGGTTTCATGGCTTTACAGGTGAAAGGCATGGACATGATAAGTAGTGTCAGAGAATGCTTGTTTAAACGGAGAACAAGGACTTAATATATTGGCGTATTTGCTCTGTTTAGGTTTGCAACAATTTAATTTCTAGATCTTGTAAATAAAATGTAGTAAGAAATGACCTGGGTTGTGCATTAAGAAGGTGGTAAGAACTATCAGGACTGCAGAGTCCATGACTCAAATTCTACATTTCTAATGGGACGTGGGATCCTGGATAGCTCAGCTTCTTACCCATTCAGTGTTTTATACTTGGATCACCTTTCTGGTTAGACTTCACAGGCACAGGTGATAGAGGTGAATGTATTGCTTCCGTTGCAGCTGCCTTCAGCCTCTTCAGTTTGCAAGACCCTAAAATTTTCCATGGGAGGTGCAGATCCTTGCACAGCGGATGTGACCCTACTGATAATAAATGCGGTTTCCTTCTTTACCTTTTGTTGACCTACTAGAGATAACGGACCACAGGGCTTTGGAGATCTGTAAACCAGAAGTAAAAACCACTGTAAGTGCAAGGACAGTATGCAATAGAAATATATGCTATTGCCATTACCTAAACCAGTTCTGAAAAACACAACTGAACAGAGATCTCCTGTTCGTAGTAGATCTTAGTTTGGCCATGTTTCCAGTTATTTAACAGACTGATTATTTTCCAGGTGACAACTTTGGATTTGAAATCAGCTGATCTTTCATTTCCAGCTCTCAGGGCTGCCCCTGGATAAAGTAGTCATTAAAGGGTGGTGTTTTAGTTTAGCATACACTGTGTCTGGCTTGGTCTGAAATCCTTCCACCCAACCCTTCCTCCGCTCTCTGGTTTATCAGCATTTGATACATTTCATGGTGTGTGACACAGCTGATTTATTAAAAGAGAATTGAAAATAGAGAGCAGCCTTGACTCAAGAACAGTTTGGAGATGCAGTGTTGTTTTCTGTCACATCATCGTTGCTATGGTGACTTAGCAAAGATCTGTTTAGCAGTCACTAGATGTTTCATGTTCTGGGCAAAAGTTAGGGATTTTCCAGTATTCCTCTAACAGTTTTACAGAAGTATGTGTGTGTATTGTCTTCTGCAGTAAGTTGTTGCTACTCTTGTTATTTATTGTTGCTTCCATGAGAAGGTGTGTACCTGCTGTATTTTTGCTTGTGGTGTCCCTCCCTCCCATCCTGAAGTAATTTCAAGGAAGGTGGATGAACAATCTACCCGTCTCCTCGAGGTTATTGACTGTTTCTTCCCCAGGAGGGATGTCGTGGAGTGCAGTGATAAATGCAAAGGGATGGAGAACATGAACCCTGCTAAGGAATGGTCCTTCTTATGAATCAGTTATGCAGTTTTGGAGGAGGAGGAGGATGTGTTGGAGCTGATTCACATGGTTGGAGTCAGGAAGTCTTTTCCAGCATCTCTCAGGCTTCTCATGTCACCAAAGGCATGATCAAGACTGTGATGCATCTACAACCTTAACTGAGATTTTCTTCTTCTAGGTTAGTAAGTGGGGGATGGTAATTCTTCTGTTCAAGTTCCCTGTGTTCATTGGGAGGGGTTGAAGGCTGAAGCACACACTTGGAGAATTGCTGGTCCAAGCAGAGGCACGCTCTACCTAGCAGGCAAGTTGGGCCAGCGTCTGTGAGTCTCGCTGTGTCTGGCAGGTTGCATCAAACACAGCTCCCTCCCCTTCCAGCCTCCGATCACTGGCCTGGGAGCAGCCTTCCTGCCTGTGGGCGGTGATCTGGTGGATTTGGCCACCATCTTGGTGGCAAGCTGTGGCCAGCCTCCAGCTAAGCAGTGGGGTGGGTGCACCTTGCAGCATGTTCTCATCCCTGTTAGCAGAGGTCTGAAAGCAGGAGACAAGGTTTCTTAAGTAGACTTGACCTCAGAGGGTGCTTTTTGGACACCAGCACCACAAACGATTAGGTGTTCAGCACTACTGGAAGTCCCATCAGAGTTCCCTTTGTCATGCTAAGCTAGCCAGAGAGAAAGGGTTGATTTCTTATGGGCTACTTAGGGTCATCTTGATGCTGGGCATCTTAAAGATACAGGTCTTATCTTACTCCCAGAAATTCAGATAGTTCTGTTGGTAAAATAAGCTGAATGCTCGTAAGTGCTCCTTCAGCTGGGTTTGACAGCAAAAGAGAAAGATCTCCTAACTAATAAGTAAATTTTCCCTGCTTGTTTGACTCTCCTGTCATGGTACATATCCCGTAATATGACCTTATTTTCCCTTCTTAATAATGAACTTCTGTTCCGTGCTTTAAACTTATTTCGGGTCTGAATTAATTTGAACTTCTTTCCTCTGCTGGTGTTTGCTGCACTGATTTCACAGATTTTGTAACTCACATGTCTTAATGTTGAGACCACCTTTTTCTTGCCGGCTCTTTGAACAGTTTTGACCTGTCCATTTTGTATAGCTTCACAGAACTGATACTTCAGCCCCACTGCAGATTGGAAGGTTTTTTTCCTGCACAGTTTGGGGTGGTGTTTCTTACTGGCAGCTCTTACATTTTTATCAGTTTTGTAAGGTTAATTAATGCAGCAGCCCCCAGTCCCAGTTAAATATTTAGAGGAGAGAAGAAGATTTATGCACATTTTTGCTGCAAAGCTAGATTTGGTTGAATTTCTATTGAATTTGAGTTGGATTCCCAGCTGGTGTAAATCAGTAAACTTCCACTGAGGTCTTTTGGCTGATCAGCTCAACTGAGGATCTGGCCTTTCTTAATTAAATTGTGTCTCTTATTGAAGTTGAGCTACTTTGCACTGAACACGTGGCAGTTGCTGCTGTATTTTTGTATAGAGAAATACAGGACTACCTTTTATCTCTGGGTAGCTATAAAGAAAGGCAGGTGTGTGTGTACATTTATACACACACACGGATGTTTATACACACAGTCACCCCCACACAAACAAATGTGGTAGGACCTCCCCCTCCCCTATTTTCCCTACCATTAATTATGCACTTGTACAGTCTAGGCTTCAGCTGATATGGGTGGTAGAGCCTCACGGAACATTTGGGCCACTGTGTCCAAATTTGTTTCCATGTATCAAAAAGCTCCAAAACCAACCAAACAACACCCCACCAAGCATGCTACCAAACTTGGAGATGCTTGGGGAAAAAAGCAGCTCCAAGCAGAAATAATTTAGATTCTCCCCACTGGGAGGTCCCTTCCCTACAGGTCCCTGGATTAAGCACCCTTTTCACCCTTGTAGTCGTACTCCTGGTGTACAGACCGAGTGAGGTCTCTTCTTGTGCTCCAGCACATGAAACCTCCTACTTAGCGGGAGGAGTGGGAAGGGAATGGTGATGATGGGGAAGCCAGAGGTCTGGGAAGTGTGATGGATTAGATGAGAATATTGTTCCAAGGGAGCTCAGAAATTCCTTTGTGCAGGTTTGGGGCAGAGTTGGATGTCTCCCCGCTGTTAGTCTTTCTGTCTGTTTTCTTATCACATTAATCTCTGTCAGATTAACGTTGACTTTAAACTCTTTCAAGTCATTATGACAAGTGATCATGGCAGTAAATTCTTCCATATCAAGAGTGAGACAAATTGTACTGTGCTACATATTATGGCGTAGTACTACTAATTGCTTAACTTGATAAATGTCTTCTGATAGGTTATATACTTAATGAACAAAGATGTTAATTGCTGTTATCTGAAATAGCTGCATTTGCAGGGGTGTTCTCTGGAGCCATGGATGTCTCCTAACAGAGATTTATTTCAAATCATCCATTGTTTTCAGCAATTTCAAAGTCCATTACCCTTCAGTGTGCCGACTGAATAGTCTCCACCCCCATCAAAGTTTTGAGAGCAATCAACTCTTCCTACATGTTATTCAGCAGGACTGAATCTTATTTGGGTATGGAAAACTTACATGTAATACAGTATGCTCATCATCCTGGGCTACAGCAGCATGGCTCATTCTTAAGAGCAGCCAAGAGAGGAATATGCACCTGACAGCACAAGGGTCTGGAATAGCCCTGTTTCTCCCCACCATCTGGAGTATTTAATTGGGAAAATCATTCTTCATTGTTGTTGTGTTGGTGGGAGTTGTCAGTCTAAATATGTTTTAATGCAAATAACCATCTCTATTTGTAGAATTCATCTTTTCTAGATGCTTTCTTTGGAAAATATGCAGCTGAAGATTTAGTACATTATTATATGAGTAAGTGCATACAAGCCTCATATTAACAATGGACGTCATGTTTATTCTTTCCCTTTTAGAATTTCCCATGGAAACAAGTGGGCAGATTTTTGCATTATTGAGTAGTCTGCTGCTGCCGACTTTTCCCAGAAACGCTACACAAGCCTACATGTTCTTCCAGTTTTGGGAGCACCGGATTCCCCTAAGATTTGATTTGTAGTAGGTTTTGCTGTGTGGCTATTCTGGTACAAAGTTGTTTCAAAGCTGTATGATTAATAAATCTTTATGGAACTGAAAAAAGACACGGTTCTCACTGAGGTTAAAACATACCTGATTTCCCAATGGAGAAATTGCATGTTTTGTTAGGAGGCTAAAGGCTAATGTGAAGAGAAAAATGTTTCCTTGACTTAGAATTTTTGGTTTTTGTAATAAATTTCATTTTCATTTATGAGTCTTTTACAGTTTTTCAGAACATGTTCAACAGCAAACAGCCAGAAGTTAAAACTGTAACTGTAAATGTGTAAACTGACGTATGTCGATTCTCTGGCCAAAGTTTCCTAAGTCAGGATTAATTTTGTAGAGTGAATGAGAGTAGTGCATTATCTTGCTTCGTTTGATAGATTTCAGACTTTCCCAAGAAATATAAATCTCCTTTCAAAAATGACAGCTATAAAAATAAGAATTATGGTTTTCTTAAATAAAGGCATTTTCAACTGAAGTTGATGTATTGCTGCTCAAAGATGCTGTGGCTTTAGGCTGTCTCATACCAATAGGTCCTTACTGCTCACTCCCTTCCCCATGCTATGCTGCCCCCTAAGTTATGTTAACCTACTAGTTTCTGTTTCATGTTAGAAATGGGGCTGAAGGAGCTAAAAAGTAATCTGGCAAAAGCTGGGTGGGTTCCCTGATCTGCCTGACGCCACAGCCAGACAAATGTTTGTGTGGGCAGAGGCAAAGTGGGTGGATGGAGGTGGGAATGCTGCTTAAGACTAGTATTGATGCCAGATGCTTTATGGTGTCCCACTGAGGATCAGTGTCATTTTAGATATTTTCAAATCTCTGAATCCACATTTCTGGTCTTGCGTGTTGTTCTAATTTGCATTTCCCGTGGAGTGACCTGGCAGTGAGGATGGAGCTTCTGGGGGTTTGTGCAAGCAAGACCAGCTGGAACATGAGAACGTGCAATGCTTGCGCTGCTTATTTATCGACCACAATGATTCACCGCGATCGACGTTCGCATACCTGAATGTCAAAATAGCCTGTGTTTTAAGAGGAACCAGTGACTCAGGCTGTGGTTTTACCTCAGGCCATTTCCTGATAAACGGCTGAACTGTGCTTGGTCTTGTGAAAACACAACCGAGGAACACGGCTCTGTCCTCGCATCTGTGTGTGTGCAGGGATTAGGGAAAGGACACCTTTGTGTGGGGATGACCTTCACCTCATTAGTGCCATGGTCTCTCTGTGAGGAGCACCATAGCCTTGTGAGGTCCGGGAAACCTCAGGTCCGAGGGCGGCTCTGTTTCAGTGCTTCTTCAGAGCATTTCTGGACAGCCCTGATGTGGGAGTATGGTCTTTGGTGTTTGACAGCATCTAGAAGCACAATTTCAGGGAACTCTGCACAGCGATAAATTACTTTGCTTGAGACACTTTTGATTGCAAAACAGAGGTGAAGCTGCCTGTAGCTGGTGTTTTCAGAACTAAAAATATTTTGCTTCCTAGAACATGGTTTTTTTAATGAAAAGAGAAACAATGCAAATAACGTTGCTTATAGGGATTAAAGTAGATTTGAGCTATTCATTTTTTGAGTAAGATAGCAAACAACTGTAGTTAAGGTACGGTGTGTGGGATATGGCTGGATAGAAGGTACGGAAGTGGGATCGTAAGAGTGCTTATATAAAGTACCTTATTGGCATAATGCTTTGATTTGGAGAGATTAACCATCTGTGTAATACCATGCTATGGTTTAGGTAGTCTTCCCATCCTTTGCAGGCTGCAGAACTCTGTTCCTCCATTCTCCCTAATGAAAAGGACTGTCCTATGAGAAGAAGTTATGCCTGAGATGAAATCACTTGTGTGTGGCTACACAGCTGTGATTGAACCAGATCAGTTACCTTTAATGCTGTTTAAATGGACAGTTTAAGGTATAGAAGAGGCTTCTCTTGGGAACAGATTCTGTGAGAATTCTTCAAATCCTCTTTGAAGTTAATGGAGGGTATTAAGGGCAGTCAGCACCTTCTTAAGAGAGAAATTTAAATTGCTTTGATTCATTTCATTTTATATTTGCGTCGGCTGGTTCTGGATTTCTCCCTTCTCCAGTCTTTCAGAGCGTGTTTTTGATAACTTTGCCTCCTGAGCATACTAGATTTTATGCTGGCTGTTTTCATATTTTTCCCTGAGTGTTGTAATGCTGATTACCAAAGGATCTTGGGCCTTTGGCTTCCTGTGAGAACGAGATAATTACTCTCCAGTAGGCAACGCATGACGTACAGTATCAGCGTTAAGCCACTGGGATTCCAGTCACTAGTGTAGAACAATATTGTGGGTAAATGAATAAGCAGAAGTTTATCATACTTCCTGCATAACAAGGTTTTCGTTAAAGAGACAGTGAAAATTGTTTTCAGCGAGGGATAGTGTAAAATGAACACTGCTGCAACAAATGTTACTGAAAAATATATTAAAGTTCAATTTCCTGACTTGCTGGGTTTTTCTTGTGGCAAAGGCAACTGACTTTTTGTAGCAGCAAAGGTGGATGACGGGGCCATCGTTGCATTTTGGCAGATGACATTTATGGCCTTGTGAACATGTATGAAGTGTATAACTTTAAAGTACGATTTCCAGATGCACCACCTACTTAACTTATGGAAGAAAGTTGTACCAATAAGAAGTAGAGACGTTCCAAATGCAATTTGCTTATTTCACACTCGCCCCCAGGAATCCTGTGTTGTGATTTTAAGAGTTGGCCCTGTTTGACCCTGAAATAGATGTGGTTTCTCCCTTGCCTTCTTTATTTCAAGACTGTCAGTTAAAAATAACTTATGTATTGTCACAGTGGGAGTAAATTTGAGAAGTTTAAGTTATATGTAAACCAGTAATAGTGAGAAAATAATTCATAAACGTAATGAGCTCTGTTTTCTTGCAATACATGGCTAACCCAGGTGTTTATCCACATGGTAGGATTAATCAACAGTTTTGTATGAAAATAGTTTCTCTGCTATAGCAATACTGATCAGTTTGCTTATGCTATAGCAAAGTGAAATAAATGACGTCTTTGAGGACCTCTGTTAAATACTCAAATTACTTAAACAACATGACGACTTGCATAAAGTACGGTGTATGTATGCATACTCCATAGGTACATGGCTATATCTCTGTGTGTTTACTTATGTTTAGCCCATAATTTTACATGTGCTTGCATATATACGTTTATATTTCAGCTTGTTTCAAGAGATGATTGTACTTCTGTAATGCCTAAGAATTATGGGAATACTAGTAAGGAGTTTCATATTTAAGTTTGTTTCCTTGCTACTATCAATTTATGTTGTACATGCAATTGCAAAGCACAGTTACTTATTTATGTTTTAATTGTGACTTTTACTTTAAACTGGGCATCAGCAGTCTGTGCAGGAAACCAGTACTTAAGTATAGGCTGAGATGAGTAGATTGGTTGCTCTGCTTTTGTGTGAGTCTGAAAGTTGAGGGCTGAATCTTTGGAGCCCAGGAACCACTGTCAAATGTAGCAATCTGGATTTTGATGATGTGCTTCATCAGCCTTGCAGCCACGCAGAAGAACAACAAGAATGCGTGGAATAAAACTACCTTAATACAGTATGCTGCTGTTCTGTCTGTATGATTGAGATGCTTCTTCATTCATTGATAGCATGTGCATGGCCAGACCCCTTCATAGTTCAGTTCAACTTGAAATAAGGTTCCATTCACTTTCAGTCCAGAACAAATGTAGTTTGACGTTTTTGTATTTCGGGGGCCTAGGTCTGGCCTGGTTTTGTTTTTATATAAGTTGTCTTAACACTTGAACAAGTTGGATGAAGGTGGCTGGATGGATCTTTGTTGAATGGCCTGTATAGGAATTTTGCTTTCTAATTAGATATTTTGCAGGTATTTTCAACACCAAGAGTAATTTTGATAGTGCTGTTCTTACTTTGAAATTGTGAAACTTCTGGTGACTAAGTAAACAATTTTTTCCTCTCTTTTGTTTTCTTGCAGCCAACTGGGTACATGGAAAACTCCATTTCCTACAGTGCTATTGAAGATGTTCAACTGCTCTCCTGGGAGAATGCCCCTAAGTACTGTTTACAGCTCACAATCCCAGGGGGTACTGTCTTACTGCAGGTACAGTAAACACAGAAGTAGAATTTTCTTCCTGTCTTGCTATGAATCTCCTTTGACTTCTGTTTGCTATGCATGAAATCTTAATTAGATGGACTCAGAAAAGGCAGAAACACAGTGCTGTCAAATTATCTAACCACCAGAAAACTTGCTCAGGGTGATAGCTCTAAAACACTTCAAGTTGTTGACAGTCAGAGTGGAAATTTTGGGCCACAGTGATTAAATCTTCTTGCCAATTTTGTGCATCAAAATAGTGCTCTGTGGAAAGGCGCATTGATGCGGGCCTGGCACAATTGTATTTTTATATATAGTCCTATTCCTGCATGAAACAACTAAAAAAATTTCATCCTTCAATTCATGTAGGAAACCCATAACTTTCACTGGAACTCACAGATATCTTTTTTTTTTTTTTAAAAGGTATTTGATCTTCACTGGAAGATTTCAGTGTATTTGTATGGATATCTACATATGCTACTTCTCTAAGTGTTGTTTTCAAACAGGAGACACAGTGTTTATGTTCTTCCACATTTCTTCATCCACTTGTGAGGTTTTGTAGGACTCATTCCATGTAGGTCATTCCAAGTTTTAGTGACAGAAAAGCACTCCACAGCACTGAGCTTTGGAACGTATTTAGAAAAGCAACTGAAAACCCAGGTGCTTGGCCCCCAAAGAAATTTGAGCAGTCATAACTTGAAAAAGACTGAATTGACTCCAACTTAACTCTTACCATAGTTCTCAACATTGTTTCAAAGACAATTTGTTATCTCTTACCTCTGGGGAATTAATTTTACAGTTGAATACACAGCCATGACTATTGTGTATATGCATTTCATGCAGGTAGGACTGTAAACAGACTGAGTGAGCAATTTCTACAGAAAATGTGAAGAAAAGATCAGTTTAAACTGTGGGTAACTCATGAAAAATCAAAAGATATTTTCTCTTGAAAAAGTATGAACAACTTCAGAGGACTGATCATAATAGAGCTTGTGGTTTTGAGTGTGTACACACACACTTTAACTGTACCACTTTTGCACAAAATGTAGTCCAATAGATAAAAAGATGGGAACACACTGAATGACTGTGATGACAATGTCTGCTGGATCATTTGTCCATGAGAATCATGGTACACAGCATTTATAATAGACTAGACTATTTCAGTTGGAAGGGACCTACAGTGATCATCTAGTCCAACCACCTGACCGATTCAGGGCTGACCAAAAGTTAAAGTGTGTTGTTAAGGGCATTGTCCAAGTGCCTTTTAAACACTGACAGGCTTGGGGCATCAACTGCCTCTCTAGGAAGCGTGTTCCAGTGTTTGACTACCCTCTTGGTAAAGAAATGCTTTCTAATGTCTAGTCTAAACCTCCCCTGGTGCAGCTTTGAAACATTCCCACGCATCCTATCACTGGATGCCAGATAGAAGAGTTCAGGACCTCCCTCTCCACTTCCCCTCCTTAGGAAGCTGTAGAGAGCAATGAGGTCGCCCCTCAGCCTCCTTTTCTCCAAACTAGGCAAATCCTAAGTCCTTAGCCGCTCCTCATAGGTCATTCCTTCCAGAAGGGATTTTGTTATTTCTTGATGGTGAATTGTTTGCTGAAGCCCCTGTAGAGCTACAAAGTATGTGGCACCATCTGTATCCAGGGTGGGTTTAGTCAAAGCTTTGCTGAAACAGCTCTACCTGCAGATCATGAGAAAAATAACTCCAGTGCTATCATTCAGTAGTCCAAGGCTAGGTGCCGACCTGGCCCATGTTTTCCGTATTACAGACTTCTGTAGAGATGTGGAACAGCAAAGTTGACTCTAATTTGGGAAGCCAATATGACTAACACTGGTATTGCTAATATTAGGTCCACCTAGGTCCATCTCTCCTTTTGCCTTAGTTTCAGACAGGCTGATGGGTCTGTCCGTACGCAGAGTTATTTACCAGCAGCCCAGAGAACACAGTACTTGGCTTCAGCCCTTCACGTGGTTCCTGTGCTTGGGGTTTGGGATGGTTTTGGAATGTCATAAAAATATCATGAGGTTTTGATGATTTTCAACATAGCAAATACACTTTCACTCTGAAATGGTTAGAGGTGTACATGGAAACATTCATGGCCACATGCTTTGTGGAGTGTATTTCTGGAGCTCCCTTTCATTTACTTCACTGGTGTAATCCTGGGGTTTTGCAGCCCTGTAAAAGGGGGCTGCAGCAATTCCCCCATTTTAATCTGAAAATGGTGCAGCTAAGTAACTTTGGGATGACCTGAGAACATTTAACTTTGTGGACCCACCTGGTACGTAGGTGGCATTTGTGTGTCTTTTCATGCGTCCTTGAAGCACAGGCATGTGTCCCATTGCATGCAGTATACGTGCATGCCTCTGGTGCCTAGCAAATTTCTGTGGCTCAAAGTGACTTACCGATTTTAGGCGTTACCGGGGAGTGTAGGGAGCCTGAATTTCAGACAGGCTGCTGCAAGTCCACCTAAGTCCTGATTCTGTGGTTTGAAAAGCCTCTACTGTGCGTGACATTGGGGAAGACAGGAAGATGAGCTGTGGTTTCCCAACAGCTAGATTAGGGTCCTCATTATTGGTGAAATCTTCCTTGCCTAATCTGTTAATTGAATTAATTAGAAAGAAACTAATTTGTCAAGTTGGATGATTCTGATTTTTTTCTTGTGATAATTTTGACTGTTTCTTCCATAAATTTCCTTAGTGGTGCTAGCATTTATGTTTATATCTTTTTCATCAGCTAGAATAGTTACATCTGCCATTCCAAATTCCCTTTCTAAGTCTCTATTCCATAGTTTATGGTAGCTGCCTTTATGGGCCTCCTTAATAGGAAACAAGATAAAGTTTGAACCCACAGCTGCCTGCTGAGTTTAAAGGAAATTGGTAGGGCATGCAGACTTTAATCTGGAGCAGCCTGCCATTTGTTTCTTTAAAAAAAAAAAACAAACAAAAAAACAACAACAAGCCAAACACACAAATAATTACGTTTGTGAGAAAGTAACATCTCAGTGTTGATGCTTTGGTATTTTCTTCAAAAAGATCCGTGTCTTTATGTAACCTCATAGAAACTGATAAAGAAGTGGAGCTGGGCTTCTGTTATGTTTATTGCTGACTGGCTGAGCAGACTGGATCAAATTACATTATAACTCTATGGGAATTTCAACATAATTGAAAATACAAACTATAAAAATGTTTTTAGTATGACTTGGTCCTTCGTAGTGTCTTGATTCATCAAATGTGGCCAGATTGGAGGGAGTATAAAAATAGATTTCCCTTATACAGCTGTAATGTGTATTCAGAAATCCAAAACAGTACTAAAAGTTATGTTTAGTGTATTTAAGAAATCAAGATGCAAAAACTGGATTTATGTAGTAGTCGAGTTCAGCATAAATTCTCTGGTATATGTGACAGAGTCTAAGAATCTGAAATACACGTTCACTGAGGTGCTGGGAAATGGAGATGCTGAGAAATTAGCCCTTGCATACTTAAGTTATTTCCAGATTTCCGAGAGACTTCAGTACACTTATGGGAAATTGGGAGTTCTGGTCTTTTATAAAATCATTCTGCTCTGCTACTCTGAGCAGCAGCATGTTCTGATGGAATGTCCAGCTCTGTTATCAGGAAGTGTATGATAGTGGAACAAGTAAAACTAGTCCAAAACATGTTCCCAGTACTGTTTCTTCTGAAGTGCACTTTTGGTGAAATCTGGTGTGGTGGTCCCGTGTGTCCCCCCCCAAAGACTTGATCTAACTGAGATTTATATATAGAAAAATAAAATGTTTAAGTGCATTGCTTTGACACCCCCCCCCCCAGGGTAATTTCAATGTTATCTTTTTATATATGTTTTTGGACATACTGTATTGTAAATTCTTTAATACTATGGGATGCTATTGACATGATTTGACATAAAATGAAGCATTGTAATAGTTCTGAATCACAAGCTTTCCTGATTTTTCATTTTGCGGAAATATTTTGAATTCCAGCTTCTGCTTCACTGATTTGAAGCAGAAGCAAATTTTGAACACCTGGCATTTCCCTCTGGTGCAAATTCATTTCCAGCAATCCTTGTGGTAGGATGTCAGCGTGTGGCGTTAGAGCGTCCTTCATGTATTTTTCTGTGTTAGGCATGACAAATGCCATGGGAGAGTCCGAGTCCATGTTCAAGTTCTCAGCCCCCTGTCTGCTGTCACCAAGGTCTATTTCTGGCTTATTACTGCACAGTAATGAGTCAGAGAAGGAAGAGTGCCATTACCTTTCCTTACATCATCCTGATGTCCTCCCATAGCAATACTGACCCATCCCAACCTATTTTAACACATGAAATCTGACAAGCAGCGCCGGAGGTGATGCATCTCCTCTTAGGAAATTGGATCACGATAACAGGATGTGTCTACCTGGGTTTCAGAGGAGGATTTGGTTCTCAGGCAGCAAACGGCTTAATCTGGGCTGGGATCGCATCGAAAAGTCGTCTTCATGCATGTGCTTCCCACTCAGTGTTGTTGTATAAGCACAACTGTCTGAGCACAGGCGTGTTTCACCACCTGGCATTTGGGGATTCTCATTGTCCCTTGTGGGAGTCGTGGACAGCCGGTTTTCTGGGAGTCGTGGACAGTTGGTTTTATAGATGTGCCAGGGGCTTGTGTTTTCCTTCCTTCTGCCAGATGATGTGGTCCCTGGTCCTTCTAATAAGCAGCAATCAACTCTCACAGATTTTTTTTTTTTTTTTTTCCTCTTTTCTTTCCTACATTTGGGATAGCAGGTGTGGAAGAAGGTGTTGCTGAAGCTGGCTCATAGGCCACAAGCTCTTTAGGCCAGGAAGTAGGAGCTAAATTTAGCCTTTGAAGAAGCATGAGCTCTTTAGTGTCAGTAATAGCTGGGCCTCCTTGTGCTGGGCTAAACTTCTGCTCTTCTGCATTCCGCTTGTAAAGCACAATGTGTGATTATGGTATTGTGTGGATGATTATGAAGAGGGTGCTGCTATTGGTAGTGAAATAACTGGAATAACCTTCTGAAAGATTGAAAAAACCTTACAGTATAATTTCACAAGCTGCTTAGCACCAAATGTAGGAAGAATCCCATGAAAAAGGCTTTGGTGTTTCAATCATGACAGTACTGCCTGCTTTCCTGTGGTGTCCTTTCTTTCAGATGGGTCCTAAATGCCTTAAAGCTGCCACTTCCATCCCTATCACTAGTGTTGTTTTATTCATTTCTTGGCAATCAAGTGTAGTCAGAAGGAAAAACAAACAGAACAGGAAGCCTTGACAAGCACAACAGTCACACGTTCAGCTCGGTGCTTGAGCACGCCGTTTTTGCCAGGGAGTCCCCCACGGTAAATGTTTCCACTGGATTTTTTAGTAACATTTTATTTTAGTCTCCTTGGAGAACCTGGCTTTTGTTTTAAGTGCGAGTCCAGCCAGCGTTGCCGGTGTGGAGAGGTCATGCAAGGACCAGAATCCAGCAGAGACGAGGAATATTTTCAGGAGGAAAATGGCATTTCTTGCAATTACCAGCAACTCTGTCTGGACCTTGAGTTAAGCCAGAAGATTGGCAGATTTAACTTGCAGGCCTGCCCGTGCCGTGGAGGTGCGATGCTGGGATGTGCCTCAGCAATATAAAGGTTTCGTACAGGCTGTGTGAGGCAGCAGGGTGCCTGCTGTCGGGGTTCCACTTCTGCAGTCCTGAGCCGCTCTGCTCCGCTGTTCCTGTGCCTGACAATAAATTGGTGCAGAGAAGCCTGCAATTATTTTACAAGTCCCAGTAATGAGTATCAGCTGGAGGAAAGCATAACAAAACCCCATCCTGCTGACCAGAGAGCAAGCAAGAGAGAGAGAAAGGGAAACAGAATAAAACCAGGAAGAGTTAAAAGCTCAGTCTGGATCATCACATTCCACTTATTGCCACATCTTTTCAGATGGCAAAATCCCCTTAGGAGGGTATGTGTGAAGGATGCTGTTGTAAGGAAAAATCTGGGAACTTTTTGCTACGCGGACAAGCCTGTTCTTGTATTCTTCTGAGTAACGCACATGCCAGTAAAAAGGGATGCCGTAGTGCTAACTTACCGTTAAAGGAACTTGGTAACATGGCATGTGTGGTGTGGTGGAAATGACAAATTTTCTGGTGATGCTTGTTGCTGTAGACATATTGATATCAGTGGAGCTGTGAGTATTTATATTAGCTAAAGGTCTTCACCATCATTTCTGGAGCGGTCGGTTTCTTGCAGAGTTTCAGGTGTTCTGTTTCTCAGCAGCACGCAGATTCCTATTTTGTCTCCTCCTTGCCTAGATGGAAATTACTGCAGGGGCTGTAACGCTGGCATGAAACAAGTGTTCAGTTTCTGATTTTTGTGAGCAAAAAGAAAATCTACTTTTTAAAAGTTCACTGCTTTTTAATGAAAAAGTATATCCCTACTCGTTGACTAAGAAATGAAGTAGTGTGTGTGCAGAGAAAAATACTTCCCTTTTTGAGCCGAGATGTAAATTTACTTATGTTGACCAAAGCTCTGTCTATGCAGGCTTTTAATCTTGCACAGTTTTCTTCCTGTGAGCAGTCTTTTTGAAGCTGATGAAATTAATCCTATGAGAAAAGTTGGTCCTGCAGCTGATCCCGGTTGCTTTCCCTCTCTTCCCTCTCTGACTGAACACTTACACCCCAAAAATTAGAATATAAAATCCTTCAGAATGCAGTTCCAGCATCAACTCATCTTAAAAAAAAAAAAGTACTACCCACAGTAGGCATTCTTAAAGTAGATATTCTTCCTCCTCATTGGAATAATAATAAATAAGCTACAATTAGTTTGAATCTTCTTGCACCTTCTAAGAGTTTTACTGCCACGTTTTCCTGGTTTCTAAAGTACTTTTCTACTATGTTGTGGTTATGCAAAAACAACAGGAGGCCTTGATTGTACAAGAAGCCCCAGTCAGTTGGACTGTGTGCCACCCACAACCGTGCTAAAGCCATTGCCTTTGAGAATAAAATTCTTAGCAGAATTGGGGCCTAAACATATCAAAGACACAGGGGACCCAAACGATTATTTTACATAGATAGGTTATAAAATCTCCATTGTACTTCGTTCCTATCTCACTGACTATTTGTAAAAACAGCAGGCAAAACATTTCCAAGTTGAATCTTTGTTTTTATGTTGGAAAGAAAAACCAGACCCACCATGTGGGTAAGGCTGAGAGTAAGAAAAACTGTCCCTGTGCAGTCAGAATGCCTAAGGAAAGCCTGTTTTAAAGTCTTTTGTGTCTCATTTTCTCCTCTTTATTGTACCCTAGAGCTGAATAAATACAGTAGGTTATGCCCCCAGCTGGGGTAAAAAAATGCAGGTGTCAGTTCCCAGGAAGTGATGCCTTCAGTGCAGAAGTGCTGGGCTCCAGGAGTGTGCCTCAGATAAAACTACAAATGTGCGTGTGCAGCCCAAATAAATGAATTGTAGTTCCCTTCACTGCTTTACATTTTGGTGCTCATTGCTCCAAACTTCAGAAATTTTATGCATAATAACCTGTATGCTTGAGTAAGTCAGTGTGTGCAGAGGTGGCCATCGGCTGGACAGCTGTCTGGATGAGGACCGACAAGAGCCTGATGGCTCTTCTTGTCATCCTGGCATGCTATGGAGCTCACAGTTCTTTTGGTAAGAAAGAAATATTCCCTGTAGTCCCTTTCTTGGTGTAAGCCTGAAAAAGAGGAGGGAGGAAGAAGGGGTGCTATGCAAGAGCGAGGTCTTCGTTGTCCTCTGCAAAAGGTCCAGCGTTTCCTGCACATCGCTGTGGTTTTGCAGCTTGCTGGGGTCAGGCAGACGGAAGGGTGCACTGGAAGGATTAGTCTCTGCTGCCTGGGAGAAGTGGGGAATGCTGGTGTCAGACAGCTCCATCCAGATAACGATGGTTAGGTTAAATGCATTCAGTCTATTGGTGCTGAACACTGTGGAAAGAGCGCTGGTGAAATGACCACTGACTTCCAAAGTTCCTCTTACCGTCGACGCCTGATCGTTAATAGAAGCGTGGGGATTCCATAAAGGTTTGGTTTTCCACTTCTGTGTTCGCTTTGTCATCTTTGTCTTTGTTTTCCTTTGAAGTGGTCTTGAACAACAGCCTGAGCTCTGAGGGTTTCTAGTTTTAGAGTGGTTCAAACTCCTAACTCCTAGATCCAGATGCAAGTTTGATCACTTCTCTATAATAGCTAACACTAGCTACTGTGTAGACTGCGCTTGGTCCCACAGTTGGTACCTGATCACTTTGCTAATTCTACTTTTTAAATGCTTTTTGTATATTGGTGCTGTCAAGTTCCACAAGCGTTTCCTCTGCTGGTTTTAGTTTTCCCTTTTATAGGATTCTTTGTTTTCTCCTCCAGTATTTGCAGTCCACTTGTGTCTCTACCTGTGCCTGATGCTGTTGTCCTAATTAACAATTTCTGTCATCCAGTTTATGTAAGGCTTCAGTTGGCTGCACAATCTATCTACACATAGTATTTTCTAATTATTTGTAGTGGTTTTACAATCTGTAGCTACTGACATCCCAAAAGTAGGAAAATAATTAACAGTTCTCAACAGTTCCCATTTAAGGCTTTAGCATTTGCTCTTACTTTAGACTTCAGTGCATTTTTTGGTTCAAGTCATATAATGGTCAGACCAGGGACGAAATCAGGTTGACATTTTGCCTGTTTGAGAGTAGTACTTCATCTCTCTAGAATATTTTGGTTTTTATCAGTTTAAATCACAGTATCTTAGTTTGCATAGCTCCTATATACTCAGTCTGCATATGTTTTTTTTAAGGAAGTAATGGATGTGTAACTTGCAATATTGTTGTTTCTATTGCTTAGTGTACATACTCGAGCCTACAAAACCTTTCAATTTTACTTATTCCTTAAAGGGCTTTGATGCTAGCATTTGAAATGAAGGTTTCTGTTCCCCTCCATGAAACAGTTTTCTCCTTTAAAATAAAAAAAAAAGAAAAAGGATTCAATTTGAAATTAAATCTTTCAAAGAAATTTGATGGGTTTTTAAAGCATTTTATCTGGACAAAGAAAATAAATATCTAAGCATTATGCCATACTTAATGCCTTTTTGGTTATGTTAAAAATGTTCTTCAGGCTTTTTGTGGCAAATTATTTTTGACCTTTTTATTATATTAAAATATTGTATAAAGTATATTGAACCGAAATTCAAGTATATAACATACATAAGTAAAAGGTCTGTCTTACCATATGTTATAATGCACACATATACATAAAATGCTCTGTAAATAACAGAAAGAAAATAACTAAATATTGGTAAACCAAAATATCCTGAAGATCTGCACTCTAAATGTTTTTATGTTTCATTGCATGCAAAGAAAAAAAAAAAAGAAAAACAAAAAAGAAAAGGAAATTATGCTTTTTGAGTCTATTTGTAGCAAATTCATATTCTGATATGTCAGCATTCTTTATGGAATGGAAAGTTTGTTTCTGAGAAACTCAGTGGTCAGCCAGGATTATTTAAGATAGATTTATTCTGCGTTCTTGCCTAGAGATCTACTGGAGGAGCAATGGAGTCTCATTAATAGATAAAGAATATGTGATATTTATATAAAAGAGCATTACTCCATTTAATTCAGAGAAATCAGTCCAAATTTATGTCACTGAGACATCAGTATCTGACCTTGAGATTAAACACGGTGTTGGTAACCATGCAACATTTTTGCGTCTAGTATTCATGCCATTATCAGTGAACTGAACCAGTGTCAGGAAGTTAAATTCATTCTGTGGTGTGGATTTTGAGTACTTACCTGAAAAGGTGTTGCAGAGTGAAATCTGTTGAATGGTGCTTTAATTTGCAAGAAGTATGTGGTTTTTAGCTGGTGAAGAACCTCACCTTATTTTTTTTGTTTTTTTAACATGGATTTATAGGCTATCCTATAATTTTCACTGATTGTATAAAACATTTTGAATCATGAGTAAAAATTGCCTGTTGGCAGCGATGAGATAGAGTTGGAAAAGCCAAAGGGCATCTCTACCCACTCAAATATTTCAAATTTATGTCACCTTGTTAAGGCATGCATATTTACGTCACTGTAGATGCTTTTATATTTTTTGATACCGAGCCTTTTGACCTTTGGGAGCGTTGAACTATTCCTGCATTGGCTACGAAGCTGGCTTCGCACTGAGAATTTCTGGCAGCTGTGCTTAATACGGACAAAAACGGGTGATCGCTGGGAGTGATTATTGCAACATTTATGCCGTTGCTGCAAACAGTCTGTGCAGGTATCTGCACGTCTGTGTGTGTTATGGTTTTTACTCTCTCTTAATATTGCTGAAGGAGCTAAGACGTTATTTGAATTGCTTTGGGGCCAGCTGAGGAACAAGACAAGAAGGGAAACTAGAGTATGGAAAAAACCCCACCCCTCCTAGTAAAATGTCAACCCATCTTCTTACTCTGCTCCTGATGATTAATAGCAAAGGCAAATGTCCTACAGACAGTAAAGATCTGACCAAAACCTGATTGAAATCAGGGAGGATTTTTCACAGTCTTTGGGTCAGACACCATTTCACAGGAGGTTAATGTTTTGTGAGGTTTTGGTTCAGTATTTCACATTGGTAGCAAGGTCTTCATGTCACTGTTTTCTGTGAAAACAAACTGGTTATAATGTAAAGTTGCAGCTTTGAGTACTCTGATGAGGCTGGGGGTGAAGTCAGCAGGGGTCATAAAGTTCAGAAGAATACAGTCAGGTGCCGTCTTACTGGTTTTAGGGCACACATGGGTGATTTGCTTAGTTTTGGCTGGGTGATCTGAAGCACTGGTAGACACTAATGATTCTGTTTGTAACTTCTGTTTATTGCAGGCTGCAAACAGTTACCTGCGGGATCAGTGGTTCCATTCTTTGCAGTGGAAGGTAAGTTCTGCACTTCACTGTCTTCCTTGTCTGCCTCTAAGGATACTTTTTAGCATTCCCTATTCCTTCATGGTAAGAGCCCTGAATGGATAAAGTCTTTTTCTTACAGAAAACCTAAATCAGAACATGTATGCAGTTTCAACTTGTTCATATCGTGAATGAAGTGGACAGATTAACTTGTTACATAGCCCAGCTTTATCAACATGTGTGATTGGTTTCAAAAAGTAGATAAGGCAGTAAATTCACATTTAAATAGTATAGAGATTGGATGGTTTTGGTTTTGCACTACGAAGTGTAATACGTTACGGAATGACTACAGCCTAATCATATGCTCTGGACTCTTGGGATCCTTGGGTTTTTTGCTTGTTTGTTTTCTTTTTCTGAGAAACTAGGGAGAATGGGTGTCTTCTAGAGCTGCTTATTGTAAGTTGCATAAATCTGTTATGCACCAGTCTGTGTTCTTGCTTTAGGATGATTTGGATTTAAAGGCAGTTTCCATTTCATAGGTCTCAAGCCCTTTCTCATTTTCAGTGGGAACAATGGACTGATTACCCTGAGCAGGGGAAGTGGATTACAGTGACAACATTCTCTCAAAAGCAGCACATTCCTCATCGAAAACTGTAGCTGCTGACCTTTGGATGGAATCTGTATGGATCTTTGATGCAGCTGGAATCAAGTTTTGGCCAGATGCTGAATACGGTTGTCCTCTCTTGTCTTGCAGTGGGAAACACAAGCAGTGGCTTTTCAGCTCAGGACTTGTCTTTGTCAGGGTTTCAGTGAGGTCAGCCAGGTCGACTGTGTAGCTTATCAAGATTTCAGCCTGCTGACAGCAACCACATGTGAAAATATAAGGAAGTCCCTCCCACCAAACTGGTTTTGTCGTAGGTGTGTTTGATAGTTGCAAAATAGTTGTGTGGCAAAACTACAGTGTTGGTGTGGTTTGTATAGCCATCAGCATCTGGCAGAATCATATTCTGAGCGGATCCAGGTTCTTATCAGTAAGAGCCAAGTGTCGAGATCTCCTTTTCCAGACCACTGGCATATTCTCCAGCCTGTTACCCTGATGGCCTAATAAGCGTGGGACAGTAGTGCTGATAGCAGAAGGCTGGGATGCGGTGTGGCGCTTTATTTTGGCCTCTTGACAGTATCATTAACACAGTGCCTAGCCAGTCTTGCTTTCTTTGTGGCTCGTGAGGATAACAAAGAGCTTAAAGCGTGCAGAGACAGTATCTCCATGTGGCCGTTACTTTCCCTCCTGACTTGGCAGGCAAGGATGATCAGAGAAAGCATGGACAAAAATGATGATGGAATTTATTTTTCTTCCTTGCCCCCAACCGGGATGGCTGTGGTACTAACGTGCTTGTGGCTTGTGCCCACTTTTGCAGTGAGGGGAAGAGAATCAGGGTCAGAGGTGCAACTCTGGAAAAAAAAGTAAGCAGCGGTAAAGATGCAACCTGGCCCCACCACCACCCACCCCATCAATTAAATTATATATATGTATAAAAAAACCAGACCTAGACAGAATGACCTGGCTTGCTCACATGCCTTTTGGTCATGGAGAGGGAGCTTTGCTCTGTGGGAGTTGTTTTTAAAGGAGTATTTCTTAAACTTTCCAATGCTTCTGACCAAGCCTCTCATTTTGGGAAACTCTGAGTAATTTAACTTGTTGCAAAGTATTTTTGCTTCCTTGCTTCCCTCCCCACCCCCATTAAGTTTGTTTCTGAAAAACAAGTGAAACATTATCTTGATTTGAAAGACCTTCCCTTTACCAAGAATAGCAAGTAGCTTTTTCCCATAAGAACGGTGACAGGGTTTAGTCACTGCCCAGGTACTTTACACTAACAAATTGCTCTTTGCTAAAATGGAGATGGTTTTGATGGGTTTTGTTGCTTAATAGTTCAGAGGAAGAACACCTGGTAACTTTCTGCTCTTTAGTTGGTATTTGGCAAGTTTAAGTGAGATCACAACAGAACTAAGAGGCAAGACAAGCAGTGTATTTAAAAGGAGCGTGGAGGAGTGCAGTTACGTGGTCTACCTTAGTGAAGTTTATCACTTCACTAGCACCATACCCTGTGACTTTAAGAGCCAGGTGCCAAGGTTCATCTCACTCCATAATTTGTATGGTTTGATGATTAAGCAGGTAGTGAGGGAACCCACAAAAAACAGGAAGCCTGTTCTTCTGGAATGGGTCATTTACACAAAGCACCAGCTGGCAGAGAGATAGCCGCAGCTGTATTATAATTGGGTGGTTGTGCTGATGAATGATATATTTGTCCAGTGGTCTTACAAATAATAGGTCAAAACATTTTTGTGGGCATGTAGAACACAGATGCAAACTGGTGCAGATAGCTGAAGCAGTTATTCGGGGGGAAAACAGAGATGAGCTTGCTATTGTTTGTACTTGCGTGGTGGAAGCATTTAGGGGGGTCCAGCTGAACCCAAAGCCCCACTGTACTAGGCACTAGATGTAGGTGGAGCAGAAGAACTTCGCTTCCCCTGCCCTGCCCAAACAAGGCTGGAGGAACTTTTACAGATGGCAAACTGATGATCTGAGAGTTTCCAGCAGTGGGGATTGCCCCCCTTGATCTTAAAACAGGAATACTTAAATTACAATTGTGGGAGCAGATTCATATTCTGTCAGTGTTCTTCTGGCTCCTTTTCTTGTGCGTCAAGCCTTGGGAGTCAGATGCTGCATGTAGTCTGATCTACCTGGAAAATGGCTGGGTCCAGTGAGTAGCTGTGTTGTTAAATATTTGGGGAAGCTCTTTAGGTCCAGGCACATACACTAAGGCCTGTGAGAGCTTTTATGTGGTGCAGTTTTAAGGATTAATACGCTGTGGGAATTCAATTTGCTAGCCAGCACCCTGGAAATAATTTTTGTTCTGGAGACAAACATTGAAATAAAAATCAAGAATAATTTCTTTCTGCAGCCCAGAGACTAATAAAAGAGATGCTACAGATAAACAGAAACAAAAGAAAACCAAACACATAATTATCCATGTTTTAGATCCAGCTCCAAGAGGTTTTATGTGTCATCCAACTAGCTAGCTCTCAAGATGCTTACACAGCTTTTTAGATGCAACCCTCTCCTTGAATACAGTACTCATTGAAGAGAGCATGGATGTAAGGACGGACCGTTCCTTACGTAGTCATGTTCTCTTTGGGTTTTCCATTTCAAATCCTCCCACTAAGGGTTGGATACCCTCCCACTAAGGGTTACTCATAATTCCTCATTTAATCTGGATATCAGTGTGTATCACAACTCCTGAAGGATTATTGGCCACCTCAGCCTATTTTTAGAAATCCTGATTTCCTTCAGGTTATAGCTAAGCCAAACTATCTTTGGCCAGAGAATAAACAGAACATGTTAACAACTGTCCAGATCCTCAAACATAAACAAATCATTAATCCATTGTGTAAGAAATGTTCCTTTCAACCAGGGAGGCTGGATTGAAACCATGATATGTAATCTTTGGTATTTGGAAGCTGATAAGTCGTAACAGTGTATCAATAAAGATAACAACACTTTCTGCGAGTATACAAGAGAATAACACTTGCAGTTCATTGCCCTTTCTGGATCAAGGCTAGGTAGGGTGGTAACCAACCCCTTCTGTAGGGGATGAATACAGCTAAGCTTGGCTTTGAGGGGTCCCCGTGACTAGTAATTTTGGGACACACAAATAAGCAAATATGTACCCTTGGCATTTTCCCAGACAGTATTCATCTACTGTGTTGCTTGTTTGTATCTTGCCATCTTTGGGCTAAGGACTTTCTGCATATTTGTAATAGTGCCTGGCACATAGGGGTACCATCCTCTGTAGAAAACGCTGAACCCTACTACACCACATGCTTAAAGTGTTAGTCATGAAAAGACCTGCTTGATTTAGTACCATGTTGCACTTGAGTTAAAAATGACATAAATGAGGTCTTCTCCTGAGGTCTTTAGGTCTTCTCTTGTGGCACGGAGTACAGGTACAGATTTACGTTTGTTGGGGGGAGTACAGCTAAAGGTTACACAGGGCATGTTGCGTTTTTTAGCATGCTCGACAGTAAACTCTAAACACTGCCCTCATTGTGGGATGTGGGTTGCTTGTGTTTTCTAGTTAGCTGAATGATGCAGCAATGAAACATGTCAGTTGACGGCCTTTGGGGGAATGTCCTGAATCGACACAATACAGAAAGAACAGACCTAAGTCTGCAGTAAAGCGTGAAGCATGACTCAGGCTGAGCTTTGTGCACCTCTGACCTGGATCTTCTAGAAAGGCTTACCTATACTTTGTCTTTCCTGTTGGTGCTATTAACCAGCCCTTGATGGTCCCCTAATGAGTAGTGCTGCTTGGTTAGGGGTTTTACTCATCTGTTAGCATGGACAGTGCAAATGTGTTAACTGTAGGATTCTTTAGGTTGGAAGGGACCTTTGAACATCATCTGGTCCTCTCCCCACCCACGCCACCCTTTTCCTCACTCAATGCAGGGTATACTTTGAAGTTGTACGAGGTTGCTGAGAGCCTTTACGTCTGAGCCGTGAAGAAACCAGGCAGAGCATTCATGTATGGTCTCACAAGTGCTGAGCAGAGGGGAGCAGTCACCTCCCTCATCCTGCTGTCTGTGCTCATGCAGCCAGCATGCGTATGCACCCCTGACTTGCAGTCGACAATCGCATTACCTTTGTTTTAAAATTCATTTTCTACGCAGACGCCATGTTTTGATTCCCATGAATTGGGAAACTGGAACAAAGCTGTCATTTGGGATTTGAAAACACTTTGCATTGAATGCTAAAACAACCGATGTTGGCCTTCATTCAAAAACTTTGATTTTGGATTAATACTAAGATGGTTCTCATAGGGAATGTTTTATCTGTGTCTTCAGGAAATACATAC
The DNA here is from genome assembly GCA_008921705.1 of Burhinus oedicnemus. Classification (NCBI taxonomy): domain Eukaryota; kingdom Metazoa; phylum Chordata; class Aves; order Charadriiformes; family Burhinidae; genus Burhinus; species Burhinus oedicnemus. The sequence goes on from VFFE01007004.1 coordinate 657,608, forward strand.
TTCCATGCACAAACAGCCCTATTAATTGCAAAGGGATTCACCGTCATAGATTGTCATACTTGACCTGAATGACGATATGCTCTCTGGTCTTTACTGTGTCCAGGTTATGAACTGCTTGTCCATTAGTACTGAGTATTTTTTATACCATAGCTGTGGGTGGGTATCAGTTTTTGTAGCTAATGGTGAAAGTTCAGAGGGAGTTATTTTTCTGTGCTTTAAAACTGCAAAAAATTAAGTTGAGAGAAACTGTTCTCGGAAGTGTGGTAAAGCCTTCCTTGTGTAAAGCACCTTTACGGTTTTGTCACCATGGTAATGATTAAAAATAGTGCTGATACAGGAGTGGGGTTTATATAGAATTTAAATGATGACATTAAAGAAATTTATAGCATTAAATCTCAGTAAATCATGCCTTAAAACTATGAGATCAGGAAAAAATGGCATTGGTTGTAGTTAAAAAGGCCCATGTCTGTCATTTGTATTTAATCACTTAATTTATGATCTGAGAGAGGAAGCTTTGATACCCTGTGACAATTCAACAGCCCTGTGCTGTACTGCATAGTGAAAATATTATTCAATGAGCTCAGCAGTTCTTTGGAGTGGTCATTCCTGGACTTCAGAGCCTGTCTTTGGTGCTTACACAGCACATGCAACTGTAATTGTTTTGGCTGTTTCTTTGCTTTCTTTAGCTGAAAACCTGAGGTATTTTCACAGAACATAGAAGTTCCCATTTTCTGTTATTTTGAGGTGAAACAATAAATAATCATCATACAATTAAGCCAATGATGGCACTTTTTTTCTTTGTATTTTTTCTTTTTCCTTTTGTGTCTGTATACGAGTCAATAACACATTGATGGGAACGTAAGCTGTGGAATTAAGGTTTGCCTTTCAAAGCCTCAGGGCTTTGAAATCATTGTGGGCTTTGATGACACAGGAGTTTTGGAGGAGCAAGTTTCTTGCTTGGACACATAAAAAGGCAGGCAGGCCACAAGTTTTTGGCTGGTGGTTTTACTCTTCCCATGGAATGCATGGGTACCAGTTGTGGGAGACCATGAACAGGTTCTTAAGATAGCCAGAGCCTCTCCCCTGCAGGACTCTGAGCATCCTGATGGAGTTTGACTGGACTTTGTACTCTGTAGGGAGTGCATGCAGTGTCCAAGTAGCGTGTTAATGAATTTGTGTTGTCAGGAAGAGAAGCTGGTACCAGTTAGAGCTTTCTGGTGAACATAGCGGGACTAAAAATGTATCTTGGCATTTTGCAGTTCCTGGTACCCCCTCTCATGGTTAGATTGATGTTTACTGCCAAGATTTGTTCTTCTTTTGTATTTGAAAGGTAACATGAAATGCAGCTGTGTCTGCCTGCGTGGGGCTCTTGCAGTGACATCCCCTTGCTCTTCATGTGGTGACTGATAATGCTGCCTGGCCTATAGCCTGAACAACCTCATTGCAGTTTCAGGAACCACATCATGGAAATCTTGTCATACTTACAGACTTTTATTTCCACAATGTTTATTTTTTGTAGTGAAGTGTTCTCCCCTACAATTTTTTCTTTTTTTTTTTTTTTCTTTTTTTTTTTCTTAAGATGTCTTCATGAGCACATGAAGTCCATTGGCTCCCTCATTTTCCTGCGTGAGTTCGGCAGCCTTGGGCCATCTGTTATCAGAAGTCACTTGAAAAATCTTGGCCTTGTTTTCTGTTTCTGAGATGTCAGTTTTCTAGAGGCACAGTTGTGCTGTTGCAGCAGAAAGGCATTAATCTCACTTTGGGAAGTGGAAATGAATAGATGAAAAACAGGCAAGATGGTGACAGAAATTGATCTAGACAGAAAAGGTTTTTTTCTTTTATTTTTTATGAATCACTGGTGATGTTTTAAGAACTGGAACAGGTAGAGTGGTTAGTGTTTTTAAGCTTTCCCTGCCTTTTCATTAGGGAAATGCCTTACTCTTTCTGGGGGACGTTGGAGCAGGTTCCTCCCATAAGCTCCATCTGCAGCAGCGGTGGCTGATCACTGTGCTCTGCATTGGCTTAACATGAATCAGTTTAAATCTGGGAGCTGCGTGTCTGTGTCAGCACAGCACTTTGTCCAACCAAAAGAGGCTCTCGGCAACATGCTGAGATGCCAGCCTGGATCTCAGCTGCTGCTCTGAGCTGTTCTGCCCTCATCCAGCCATACACACACATGGTTTGTATACCCGTAGTTGCCTCTTGCATTGCCAAAACAGGCTTTTTTAAGGAGACAGAACTCAAGCCAATTAATGGCCTAGTGGTGAAATCTGAGTAGAAACTAGATAGTTATTTTCTATCTTGCTTTAGCTAAGTCAGGACCAGCTCTAAATTTTCCCCTCTAGTCTTGGATGCTATCCTATTCAAACTAATATTAGGTCTGAAGATAGAGGGGTGTCAAAAACAGCTGAATAAACAGGTCAGCTTGTTATTGTGTACTTAGGTCTCGGCTCTGAAGAGGAGTAAATATAATTGCTGGAGTATGTTGCTTCTCAGGAATGCTGAGCTGCTGGCCAAGAGGGATCCTCAGTTTTTGTCCTGGCGAACAGCATTATTCCAGGGCTGACCTTATGACTAACTTTGCAATTCAGGACTTCCAGGTCACAGTGACCACTAGTTTCACCAAATTACAACTTCTCCTCTATAGCTGTCATAATATAGAGCTCCACCAAAATTAGTCTCTCCTTCAGGCTCCTAGCTGCAGAAAAAACTGCTTTTAGGAGATCTCTTATGAAGACAGGACAGGACTGGTAGTCTTTCCCAGGAGTGTAATTATCCTCCTCGCAGGATGCATTGGATGTGAAAGCCTAACTCTGGGAGTTGACACATGCTAAGTGTCTTGTTAAATTGCTGTCTCGAGGCCCAGTTCTGCATTATGGATGTTACGAGGACTCGCTGTGTCAGAAGACCTACATGAGCCTGAAGGAGCAAAGGGGATCTAGGTATTGTCTTGAATTCCTTTTTCCTTTCTTGCACAGTTTTTTCCTTAGGTTTAGTTCTTCCAATATAATTAGTGTGTTGAGTGCATCATAGTATACATAACGTACTAGAGGATTGTAAACCTGCTGCTAATATCCACAAAAACCCTGAAACAGTATGTTGCAAGTGTCATAGCCTGTATCATCTGGCCTAGCTCTTGCTATAAGGCATGTTGAGCTTGTCTGTCACACGTCTGTCTTTTTTCCCAGAACAGTGATTGTTTCAAAATTAGAAAAAAAGTATCAGAAAATAATGCTAGTAAAAGCATGCCCTTCATTCCCCTGTCTTCATTCAGAAGTCGTTGCATCGCAGCTGTTTACCGTAGCCTGATCGCTGGTGCTCTTTACTGTAGTATTTAAGATGGGAATACTAGATTAGGCTGTGTGACCAGAGGTGAGATTCATCCAGGACAATGGGGTTGTTGTGAGTGATTTATCTGCGTCAGCCCATCTCTGAACCTGAGGCAGGCGGTGGTTTTGGTAGCACCCTGGCGATCTCTGATCCTCTGTGACGAAGCTAGCGTTGGGATCTGAAAACTGAATGCTGCAAGACTTGATTCAGTCTTCCACGTCATGCAGCATTTGTACAAAGGAGAAAGAAAATAAGCAAATTGCAGAGATTCAGTGGCATTTTGGTAGGCTAAAGAGTTGCAGAAGGTTTGGGGTTTTGTGCTGATGTGGTACAATAAGATGTGATATAAAAACATGGAACAAAGTGATGGGACTGTTTGAGATGCAAATGCTGCTCTGAAATCTGGCATCTCTCTGTGAGAAACTGGAAAATTCACAGCTCCAAAGCCCAGTGATCTGAAGACAGAAATACCCTGCTTTTCTGAAGTCCCTTTTAAGATGCTTGCAAGCATCACATCAGTATCCAGTATCTGTGCTCTCCCCAAGGCTCTGCAGCAGCTTTCTGACACAAACATGTTCCTCGAGCCGTACACATGTCTCTTGCTGACGACATTGATGATGCAGGTGCACAAGAGAGAGAAGCCAATTTCAAAGCCATTTATGGTGTTGAGGTGCTAGAAACTCAGCAAAATAATACATTTGCCAAGGAGGATAAAGTGAAACAGGTGGGTAAACGTCCATTTGGAAGGTTTTGCTGACTGGTGAGAGGGGAGGGGGTGGGAAAAGCTGAGGGTGCCCGCTGCTAGCAGTGGAGAGTAATAAGGAAAAGGGATGACGTGGCTTTTTAATCCAGTTTGTATATCTGCTTTGTGTGCTACTCAGTGCTACCTAAGCTTTCTGGCATTTCCCAGAAAATAGAAGGGGGATGGATTATCTTTCAGAGATTATCTTTTGTTAGCAGTTACTACAATGTGTAGTGTTACTAGCTGCTTAATCCCAATTGAAGGTGGTTTCTCAGGTGACAAGTTCTTCCGATCAGAGTTCTTGCGTGCCTGAAATTACTGGCATATGTTTTGCAGCCTTGCAGATGAGGCAGCGTCCTGTTTTCCCAGTGATGACCAGCTCTGTCGTGCCTGAGTGGGAGATGAAGGTTGTAGTGTCAGAGGGGGGGGGATTTCTGCACAGCAGGTATGCTGCCTGGCTATTCTCCATGGTGGCCTTGTGCACAGCTTTTTCTTTGGCAGACCTGGTCAAAGTGCAGTGACGATAAGATTGTGTGTGTTCTTTTTTTTCCTACACATTATCTCTTCGCTGCAGTGGCGAAGTCATTTATTCCCACCGCAGGCTGTGAGCGGGTGGATGTTAAAGGCTGGGCTCCACAGACACAGCCATCATGTGTGGAATATAAAGTGTGTGAATGTAAAAGTATTAGGAAACTGGATCAGTTCAGCTTGGTGTCAGAGGCGTTCTGTAATGCAGTCAGTAATGGTAGGTCTCTGCACGGAGAAGCACACAGCAAGGACCGCACCTAGGTGGCAATTAATGTCACAGTGCTTTGTGTCTTCTGCTTTCTGTTTGAGGCATGCTAAACACCACAGTCCTACAGTGCCTGCTATAGTTTATTTATTTAATACTGGGGGTTTTTCCCCCCATGCACTGCAATGCAGTTAGTCCACTGAAGGTTTTGGAAAGTGTGGAGTGTACATGGTACATGTATTCCTGCTTTTCATCTAGTAGTCTGGTGATTTCGCTGACTCCAGCTCATACTGCATAATCTCAAATACAGGAGGACGTCAGACTTGCACCCTTCTGGAAACTGTGTGTTGTGCCAGAACACTGAGATCCCGATGTCCAGACAGTGCCCGTGTTGAGCATTTGCTGCTCTGGAGAGAAGGGCCAAAAATGCTGCAGCAGGCAGCAGTGAGGTCCTGCAAGAGGAGGAGGAGGTAGTTGTGCCTAAACATGTTTGAAACCTTCCCTCTAATGGTGAGTCAGAGGCTGTGAAAGTGCTGTAGATCAGGCAGGGTGTCTGGCTCCTGCCCTAATTGTGTGAGTCCTGCAACCTCTATGTGAAGGTTTTTCTCACTTGTTCTATGTAAGAGTTTAAAGCACCTCAGGAGGGTTTGTAAACCACCCCCCCCCGCCCCGGCCCCAGCCCCAGCCTGCAGTTAGGGCAGATCTTTCCTGTACATTTGGGGCAACTGTGTTGCGCAACTGTGTTCAACTGCGTTGAAGTTGTTGAAGTTTTTCCTCCTGCCCAAGATCAGGAGGAAAAGGTATTACGTGAATTTTGCTTAAAAAAACCCAAACCAGAACACCCAAGTACCCATGGACAACATATATTAAAATATTTCTTCTTCTGGGGAGATACTACATGGGATTTGCAACCCCAGATCTCAGCTGTGTCCTTAGCAATGCTTTTTGCAAGTAGGGAGTGGCTTGTGCTTCTGCTAGAAACGTATCTGCAGTCACAGTGAAATTCCGCATAGCCAAAGCAACATTAAAAACAAACCCCAGCTTGGCTCCAATACGAAAAATACGGAACAGCAGTTGCTGTGTGCAGGATGAAAGCTGATGTTTTGCCAACCTGAAGTGTAAAGCTGGTGCTGGAACTGGGGCCTGAAGAATGGGAGTGTTTGCCAAAAGGAAATGGAAGCAGGGATGGAGGGTTTCGGGGAATGCACCAAAGTCAGCTGTGCCAAAAAACGTCTCCCCTGTGGACAGGTCTGATTACGATAGTAACCACATTAGCCCATGCAAAGTGCAGCTGGAGCCGCAGTTGGCCTTTTGCGTTTTCTAGCTGGGGAAACGGCATCTCGAGTTCACGGCTAAGGGAGAGCTGGGTTTGGATCGGCCAGCTGTGTTCCTGCATCCCAGTGACCGCAGGGCTCTATGCAGGGGTTTCAGAGAAAGACAAGACACCAGCAAAAACAAAGCCCGGTTTCTCTGCTGGGTAGTGGGAAGGTCTACCAAAACAACCTCTTCCCTCCTTGCTTGCAGGGCTAAAAGGAAGCCACAATTTTTTAGTTGCTTTCAATTTTTGGAGGCGCACACATTGTATTTGCATGCAGGTTGGTCTTCAGTGGAGTCCATAAATTTAAGATCTGCTTGCTCAGTGGTTTTAGTTTTCTTTTTTTCCCTTGGACAGAATATCCTTCCCTTCTCATCCTCTCATCCCCCCTTGTTGCTGAAGGCTGTCTTTGCGGTAGTCTTGAGCACATTGGAGAGCAGAAGCCTAGAAGGATGGTCAGTCAGGTGACAGCTGTGGCAAAGGATTCTGTTTATTTCAGCATTCTTTTACTTCGCAGTGGTACTGTCCCAGTGGTATCTGAGCAAAGGACAAACTCTGCCCCTGTGGGAAGTATCTGTGTGGTTGTTCCAGGTTGTGCATTAGTAACAGCAGAACCCACGTCACCACATGAACTCATTGAACTCCGTCAGCTTTGGAACAGCGCTGATCTGAGTGTTTGGGGGTTCTTGCCTGGATTAGCTGAGATCTGGAGCAAGGTGGTAGGCACAGGTGGGGGAAAAAAATAGGTGAATGAATGGAGACTGAAAAAGGGGGTGAGGAAAGGTGTTGTGGTGGGGAAGCACAGCAATAGGGTATCAACGTTCAGCTTGCTTGCTATGGCCCCAGGGCATGTCGGTGGTGCTTCTATTTAGGGGTGCTGTGATCTAGCAACTAGCCTGGAGGCCTGAGAATCAGAAGACCTCAGTTCTGCTCTGGTCCTGACTTGACATATGACCTCAAGGAAATCACCTTGGTTTTCTTGCTCTGTTTCTCCTTCTTGCCTTTAGTCATCGAGACCACAAGCTGCTCGGGGCAGAGACTGTCACTTGATATATTTATTCAGGGCATAGATTCATGGATGCCAATTTCAGTGCAATAAATAATGGTGATTTTGTCAGGATTATTTTTATATGAATTGGCAAAACATGAAGTGTTACTTAGACCTTAACTGAGTGAGAACCAGGAAATGTCGAGCTTATAGTATTTCCCTCTGGTTCTTTGGCCTGTGGCAAGGAGCTTGGGGGCAAGTGAGCCTCGACCAAGGCAATCTCGGAGAAGCAACTGAAGCAGAGAAGTTGATGCACTTCAGCATTTAGCCCTGGGTAGAATGAAAAATGCAGAAAATACCTCGACCTGAAAACACGGTAGAGTGCAAAAGTTTGCTGCTGCTGTTTTTGCAGCTATTTTAGAGAGCAGCACATTAGTCTTTCTGTGCAAAACCTTCAGAAGGTAGTGAAGAATTTGACGACTGCAGTCTGAAGTCCCTGATTTGGAAAAGTTTCTATAATCTCGTCCTGGCCCCAGCCCTTTGCCTGGAATGGGACTTTTTATAGACTTAGTTTTTTCAGGTGAGTTACTTTTTTTCTTCATATTGGTTAATATTGCAGGTACGAACTTAGTTCAGAAGGCTTTCAGTGGATCAGCCTGGTGATTTAAGCCCATCTCTGGCAATCAGGGAAATTTCTGTTAGCAATAAGTTATTCTTACATATTTTTCAGAATACCGTGAAGTAAGTGATGCCTGTTAGTGTTAAAAGCAGAATATAGATCTAGCTGAGTTGTGAGGTTGCTGTGCCGTCTTTATTTTCATGAAGGTAACGAGTTAATAGACAAAATGCCAGCAGGTGGTGCTCAAGAATACATGGTACAGCTCCTGGGTGTTGTAGGACAAGCCAAGCATGTGTGTTGAACATCACAAGCAACTCTTCCTGCTTCTTGTTACGCAGCGTTTTAACAAAATGTTCTGCTGCAGTGGAGAAAATCATTCTGGTGTCTGCTCTCTGGGTTTTATTTTGCCTCTGCACACTTGCGTCTAGCAAGAGGCACCCCCATTTTACACAAGCGCCGTCAACGTTAAACTGTAACACTAGCTTGGCTCAGCCATCCCCGCAATGAGCTGGGGAGGACCTCTGTGCGGGAGGTTGACCTTTTCCCTTTTGCTGGAACTGCCCTCGTTGCTGAGCAAGAAATAAACAATTGCTGGCACACGCAACCCTCAAAGTCAGCATAGGTTCTTGCAGTAGCTCTAGCTTCTACAATAAAGAAGCGAATAGCTGCGTGTTGTTGCGCGGTAAAGGGCTGAAGAACAGAGGTAGAATTTAACAGGCTATTCTGGATTAGGGTTGGCAGTTTTTTTAATGTAATGTAGATAGTATTTGCTGATGGGAAGACAAGCTCCCAAGAGTACAGAACGTTTCTTGGCCACCAGTAGCAAAGCAGAGATGAAATTTGGTCATCAAGAAGGCTAACTTCATCTCGCCCTTTTTGGATCAGGTGCACCATCTGCTTCAGGATGTTCCTAACATGAAAGGTCTTGCTAGGGCTGAAAAAGGCAGTTGTTCCATGCCTTCAGATTTTGTCCATTGTTCTTAGATATCAACTACATCAGTATTAGCATTCTTGTCCAAAGGAGTGGTGTATGAGCAAAGGCTACAGGATGAGGCCGTTATGGGATAGGAAAACATGTGAAGATATTGCTTAAAAAAGCTGAAAGTTTCCAAGGCTCTCCTGAACTTTCTGTTCACAGCAGTGTTCAGGAGCTTCTGAGCTCTAATGGCAAAAACCACTGCTTACAGGTTTTTGCCACATTTGCTTGCTTAATAACACTGGAAGAGTCATTTTTCACATGTGGACTTCAATTTCTTCTCCTCTAAAAGAGGATTGAGACTTGGGTCTTTGGGTTTCTCAAGACTTAATTAATTAGAGTGATTTGAGAATGAAGGATGCCCTGTCAATGTCACTTATTGCCCATGCTGCTGCTTCTGGGTACTTATTAAATTCAGTGGTTTTGCTTTTAAAGTCAGCAGAGCAAGATTTTGGAATGACACGAGCTCTGTGGTTCTGGCTGGTCAGTAACTAGGAGGGTCAAATTCCAAGTTGGCATGTGTTGTTTTCACTCACATAAATTGTCGCAGGAGCCGTCACTTTTAGTGAAATCCCAGTGAAACTGGATTCCCACCCCAGTATTTTTCTTGTACATGCTATTAATGATGAATGTTGTGTGAGTATTTTCAGAAACCGAAGGCATCTTTTACACCTACATCCAGGGGGAACGAACTCCTCGCACGTGTTGACGTGCATGTTCTCTGATACGGGTCTTTACCGGGCAGCTTTGCTTTTAAGCTTGTGTGTGATTGTTTCTCCTTGCTCCAGAGTCAGCACAGGTAGAATAGAGCAGATGGCTCGGTGTTGGCTAAGTGCTTGCTGATACACAGCAAATTGCTTCTGTAACTGACTGATAGGTTTCAAGCTTTAATTGAGGCTTTCAGCAGGGCGCTCAACAGTGAAAAGCATTCTGCTGAGAAAAACAGCGTAACCATGGGCAAAGGTTCAGGATAGCAGAGTTCAACCCTCTTGGGGATGGCTCCTCTATTTATTTATTTATTTTATGCTGCTTTCCCACCATCATTCAAGACTTCTGTAATGTTGCTTGCAGATTACAGCTGAGTCTATCAGTGCAACGCAACCCTTTGTGCTGAAAACGTGAGGAAGAGACTGATAAGTTTGGATTTTCTGCTTGCGGCAGGCTCGGCGTGTCTGCAAAGGTAGCTGTCCCCTGATGCTCCCTTTGAGTCACTGTCTGCCTGGTCTGAGCAGCAGCTTTTGTAGGTCTCCCTTGCGTAGCAGGGAGTACAGCTGCTGCTGTCTTTTCTCTTATGTACGTCAGCATCATCAGAATTTTATTTTTTAATGGACATCTCTAAAAGGGACAGGAAACCTCCCTTGCTCCTCCCTTCCCCCAAGCAAGAGTGGATTTGAGAGTGGAAGAAAGATATTTGTGGTAGGGTTGTCTGAGCAGCGTCCTGTTGGGCAAGAGAGTTTCCTTCAGCAGCTGTCCCTTAGGCTGAAGGAGCTGCTCTCCGAAATCGCGTCGTACCTCGCCCAATTAAGGGTCAGCCCAGAGCCGGCAGGGATGCAATAACCCTGTGGTCTAGCTCTCACGCTCCCCCCCGCCCCTACTTTTTATCCAGCTTTGAATTCTGCTTTGAATTTGATTTCTTCATAGTACAGGACCAAGGAATAAATTCCAGCATGGAAAATGTATCTGCTGAGCTAGATTTGTTTAGTGTCCTCAATTAGTTGGAAAGGAGTTGCTTCAAGTTACAAAGCTGGCTGGTTGGCTTTGAAGGTTAGATTTTATTTAGTGCTGGAGTGGGTCTAACAAAAAGACCCTAAAAAAAAGGCACTACATGAATAAGAGAAATTAAACTGTAGGAGTCAAGTTGCCTAAAGAGTCCAAGAAATCTGTGATGATGGTAGAAGTAGTGCTGGTAGCTTAAAAATGCCAGTGGACCTTCTCTGCCCCAAGGAGCTCAGAAGTGCAAAGATCTTTGCTCACTTCTGAAATCCCAAACACATTTGATAGTGTCCATGGCATGTGTTTTTATGTTCGTTTAGCTTTTCAGCGGCTTAAAATGCACTGAAAGTGTCACCTACTGCCAGTGTGCTTTTGTACTTGCACGAATTTAATTAAAAAGATAATTGGATCGCTTTATCAGCCTTTACATGTCAGCCCAGTGCCACCCTCTTCTCCCCCCTCTAAGAACATTGATAAATGCAAGGCATCTGAAATCTGTATTTTTCTATATTGTTATCTTGTCTCATGTTTCGAATAGGGTACAGAGTTGACTGTGTTTTTTGTTGAGCATTAGATCTGCTGCCACGGTGGGAAGGAAGCGGCTGATAAGCAGAGAGCCAGCCTGTTCAGATGGTTCCCACAGGGGCTGCCCTGTGCGAGTGAAGAGGGAAATGCCGTGTAGCGGCAAAGCTCCAAAACAAAACAAAGCAGACTGACCCTTTGCAAAGTCCTCTGCCTTTATTACACTGATGATGTACAGCCCAAAACGTGCAGCTGAATCTGCAAGCTGCACGACATGGACAGTTTTTCTGATTTCCCTGGAAATGCTGCCGAGGAACATAAGATCCATTTTTAGTGCAAAACACTGATGTTTTTGTGTAAACAGAGAAGTGCCCAGCCTGTGTGCTTTAATAAACCTGAGGGTGTATCCAGCCTTCTTGACATCCCTTTGACCAGGGGACCAGATCTGCACAGAGAGGAGCGGAAGGGCATGTGAACTAAACAAAATGCTGTGGTCCTGGCGGTTGCTCTCCGCCAGCCAGCAGAGCTCCTTCCCTGCCAGCTCCGTGGCCGTGCGGTGCCTCCGGCGGCGCTGCCCCCAGGCTTTGGCGAGCCTCTCCTGGTTCTAGTGCGTGCTCTGTGTACTCATCGGGAGTGGTGTTTTAACACTCGTCATCATTTCCTTGAACTTCTAGAGTTTCATCAAGCCACCTCTGGGAATTTGGGAGGGTGGGTTTTCTCTAAAGAATACTATTTATAATACAAAGCAGCTTCTGTCCCAATCATTTGTGGCAACATGGCTGCTGAGGAGGTAAGAACTGTCTTTTGCTTATCCAGCTGCTCTGTGAATGGGGCAATCGGTGAAATAGCTTGGGCATGGCCAGAAGAAATGCAGAGGCATGCAGAGGACTGGGGCAAACAGGATTAGGCAATCAGGAATGCTTTTCTTGAGAGTGGAAATGCTGTTGCATGGAAGACTTGGAGACTTTACAAGTTAGTTTCTGTTATAACTGGAGGGTGACAGCATGACTTTGCAGGATGCTTCAAGACAGAAAAAAGAAGCCTATGGATCTACTGGAATTTTTCACTTCAATGAAATTGTTTTTAATTCATTTTGAATGTGAATTCACTGATTAGCAATGTAGAATAAAGTATCTGTAGAATGATGTTTTGATGACCCCTCTCTCTCTCTCCCCCTTTCTTAATGACAAAGTCCCTGTAAAAGGACCTACAGCTTTGGAAGCAGTGCAATAGCAGGTATCTGTTATTAGCCTGAGAAATAAGGTGTTTGCAAGAGGAGATGATGGAAAGATAGATGCTATGGAGTTTAAAAACTTAAAATAAAATAAAAAAAAAAAGAGCGCCACAGTTTTTCATTGCTTCCACAGAAGAGATCGGTTTAGATGCACAAGGTTTTCTTTTCCGTTTAAATGTTTTAAGTACAGCTTTTCAGCAAACAGAAAAGGAAAAACTGAAAATACAAAGCAGCCTACTTGACAGTTGCATGTAGGAAGCATGTATCCAGTCAATTTTTTCAAGGGGTTTATGGTGGTGTCAGTGTGACCCTTTCATTTTTCTTGCAGAAAAAGATTTACAAGTACAAGAAGGTGCTCAGTAACCCCAGCCGCTGGGAGGTGGTGTTGAAGGAGATCAGGACGCTGGTGGATATGGCACTGACATCTCCGCTTCAGGATGACTCTATTCACCAAGCACCACTGGAGATTGTCTCAAAACTGCTCTCAGAGGTATGACCTCAGCAATGCTCCTGCAAGACTCCGTCATATTTAGATGAGAGACAAACAGTTAAAAGTTTGTGGGTGGGTTGTATTTTAACTTGGGCTGTCAAAAGTCTGCCTTTGAGTCTGCTCGTGACTTCTGCTGACTTGAGTGGAATTTGTACTTGCTGGGGAGAAGGAGAATTGGATCCGTGTTGGGTAAATTTCTAGAAACAAAACAAAGCACATTTCTCTTCAGGCTTTTTGTTGTTGTTGTTGGTTATTTATGGTAAATTTATTATGGGTCTGATTCATGTCTTATTTCAAGTCAGTGGTAAAACTCCCCTTGACTTCTATTCCATTGGCTTTGTTTCCATGACCCATAATTCTTGTAGCAATATGTATATACCAATAAATTCATTGTGCAGCTATTTTATTATTACCAGTTCTGTCAAAGAAAAATATTTTCCTTCTTCAGAGGTATCTATCCTTCTTTTATAGCAGGATATTTAAAATAGTTAACTTTTCATGGACAGGAAATGTAATGCCAAGCAGGTTTTTCATATCTTAGTTCGGATGTGCAGATGTGTGATAAGCAAAAAAGTTGCTAGCTATTTGTCTTGCGGTAGGCAAAGGTCTTAGCAACTCACAACTTTGTAACCTCTGAATGGATCATAGAATCGTAAAATGGTTTGGCTTGGAAAGGAGCTTAAAGATCATCTAGTTCCAACCCTCCTGCCATGGGCAGAGACACCTGCCACTAGACCGGGCTGCTCAAAGCCCCATGCAACCTGGCCTTGAACAACTCCAGGGATGGGGCATATCCAGAACTTCTCTGGGCAACCTGTGCCAGTGTCTCACCACCCTCACAGTAAAGAGTTTCTTCCTAATATCTAATCTAAATCTACCCCCTTTCAGTTTAAAACCGTTACCCATTGTCCTGTTGCTACCGCCTCTGATAGAGTCCCTCCCCATCTTTCCTGCAGGCCCCCTTTAAGTACGGGATGGCTGCTATAAGCTCTCCCTGAAGCCTTCTCTTCTCCAGGCTGAATAACCCCAACTGTCTCAGCCTGTCTTCATAGGAGAGGTGCTCCAGCCCTCTGATCATCTTCTTATGCCGGTGGCTCCAGAGCTGGATGCAGTACTGTAGGTGGAGTCTCAGGAGAGTGGAGCAGAGGGGCAGAATCACCTCCCTTGATCTGCTGGCCACTCTTCTTCTGATGCAGCCCAGGATGAGGTTGGCTTTCTGGGCTGCGAGTGCACGTTGCCGGCTCATGTTGAGCTTATCAACCAACACCCCCAAGTCCTCCTCAGGGCTACTCTCAATCCATTCTCCACCCAGCCTGTGTTTGTGCTTGGGACTGCCCCGACCCACGTGCAGGACCTTTCACTTGGTGTTGTTGAACTTCATGAGGTTTGCACAGGCCCACCTCTCAAGACTGCCCAGGTCCCTCTGGTTGGCATCCCTTCCCTCCGGCATGTCGACCTCCCCGCACAGCTTGGTGTCATCGGCAAATTTGCTGTGGGTGCACTCAGCACTGTCGTTGTCGCCAGCAAAGATGTTAAGCAGCACTGGTCCCAATACTGACCCCTGAGGAATGCCATGTGTCACTGGTCTCCACTTGGACATTGAGCTGTTGACCCCAACTCTTTGAGTGAGGCCATCCATCCAGTTCCTTATCCATCAAGTGGTCTCTCCGTCAAATCCATGTCTCTCCACTGTTGTGTGGGACAGCGTCAAATGCTTTGCACAAGTCCAGGTAGATGATGTCAGTTGCTCTTCTCTTATCCACCAATGCTGTAACCCCATCATAGAAGGCCACCAAATTTGTCAGACACAATTTGCCTTTAGTGAAGCCATGCTTGCTGTCACAAATCACCTCCTTATTTTCTATGTGCCTTAGTATAGTTTCCAGGAGGATCCGCTCCATGATCTTGCCAGGCACAGAGGTGCTGCTGACTGGTCTGTAGTTCCCTGGGTTTTCCTTTTTCTCCTTTTTAAAAATGGGGGTTATGTTTCCCCTTCCAGTTGGTGGGAACTTCACCAGACTGCCACAACTTCTCAAATATGATGGCTAGTGGCTTAGCAACTTCATCCACCAGTTCCCTCAGGACCCATGGATGAATCTCATCAGGTCCCGTGGTGCACCTTCAGGTTCATCAGATGGTCTCGAACCTGAGCTCCTGCAGTGGGTGGTTCCTTATTCTCCCAGTCTCTGCCTTTGCCTTCTGTGAATTGGGCAGCATAGCTAGAGCACTTGCTGGTGAAGACCGAGGCAAAAAAGTTGTTGAGTACCTCAGCCTTCTCCATATCCCAGGTAATGAGGTCTCCCGTTTCCTTCCGGAGAGGGTCCACATTTTCACTAGTCTTCCTTTTATCACTGAGGTACCCGTAGAATCCTTTCTTGTTGCCCTTGATGCCCCTGGCCAGATTTGACTCTATCTGGGCTTTAGCTTTCCTAGCCTGATCCCTGACTGCTTGGAAAACCTGATCATGCTGCTGAGAAAGCCAAAAGCAAACTTTTTTGCGTGACTGGTAGCATAGGTGACTTCCAGTAAATTTATTGGCTTTTACGGGTTCCATGTTTGAAGAAGGAATTTCAGGAAAACTGCAGCAGTTAGTTTACTACCAACCAAATGGTATAGAACACCACAATAGCCCTTTTATTAATTTTCATAGAAACGTACAGCCTGTCTTAAGAAAACACTTTTAAGAAATGTACCGCTAGCTTTAATTTTCCAACTGATTGAGACCTATTCTGGCATCCTGGTGTTTGTGTGTTCAGCTTTTATGGCTGGAGTGGCTTGAATCTGAATGTGCTGAGGGAGAGGTGGAAGCTTGCACAACCCGTCATAGCAGATAGTCTACCACCTTCTTTAAGAGAATGATTTTAATTTGGTGAATTTTATTCTGAAAATAAGCAATTGCAGTTTTGAGCCTTTCTGCTTGTGGTAGCGAAGAGGACTGTGTATGCTGATGTGCAAACTCAGAGTACTCTTTGCTCATTCGTTTCTTCTATTCATCTCTTTCAGAACAACAACTTAACCACTCAAGACCACGAGAGCATTATTGTGGTGAGTATCTTTCTGTCAAAATCTGAGGACAAATCTGTATTGTTTGATAACACTTTCGTTAATGCTTGCCTCTGCCCCAGTGAAGTAGTGTGAATATGAAAGCGTTTCCACCAATGCTGGTGAACTCAGGCAGGATCACACCCATTTGTTCTACTGGTTTTTGTGTGGTTTTGTCATTCCTCTTTTTTTGTTTTATAGATGAGTAATGATTAAGTTTCCTCATCAACTTATATGAAACAGCACAGCATGTTGAGGGTTAATTGTCTCCCAAAATGGCTTCCTTACTAGGCTGCACAGTGCAGTGTTCATATCTATATATGTACTTTAAATAGTCAAAAAACATCATTTCCAGATGTGCCCTATAAAACCCTTAGGCTTCATAGCTTCCTGAGGGGCTAATGCTACCATATACAGAATGTCTCCATTGCCGATGGTATGTGAGCAAGTGATTGCTTTTGTAAGTGTGGATATGTGTACATGTCACTGCAGTTTAACCCCCTGCTTACTTGATTTCTAAAAATATCCACTTCAATGTTTTTTCTTTTCTGTAGGTTGCATTTATGTAGACATAGAAATAAGTGAATCAAATGGCAACTCTCTTCCTTATGCAGCAAAATATAAAATCTCAACAATTTATCAGAGAGGTGCAACTTGCTTCCCCATCACTGTAATTTAATTTCAGTCACTGGCAATTCGCAGGAGATTTTCCCAGTAATCTGATCTAGAACCTCACCACCACCTGATTGCATCACATCTCCATGACTCTTTCTGCGAAATGACAAGGTGGCATGTAGCTGCCAGCAGGTGTGAATTGTGTTTAACTGCTGCTTAAGATACCATTTTAGCTGGAATCAGTCACTGATAAAGTTTCTGAAGTGGCATTTACTTTTCTTTGAGATCTGCTATAGCTTTCATTTTACTCTAGTGCCAAAGGTAGTTCAGGCACCTAGTTACAACTGGTTGCTTTGGGGGAAGGATTCTTTAATACAAGATTTTTAATAAAACGCGGCTCCGCTGTGAGCAGGGAAGTTGGACCCTGCAGCCTCAAAGGTCCTTTCAGCGTACATTAATCATTAGTTCTTGGTGATGGCTTCTTCAGTTCAAGTCCTGCCCTTCTGTAGGTTGTGCCCAAATCATTGAGGAGAAGGCAGTTCCTGGGCATTCAGAGCTCACTGCCGTTATACTGATGACGTGTGCTATTCTTAGGAAGTATTGCTAATACTGTGTTTTTACGTAGGATCTTAAAAGTACACTGTGATTTGCCATGCAAATGGAACCAGCTTTCCTTCTGTAGATGGTGCTGGAACAGATCAATACTACAACTGATCCATATCCAGTAAGGAAGGGGAAGCACATGTTGCCATAACTGGGCAACGCGAGACAGCAAGTTTCTGCTTTTAACCACAGTGCACATAAAGAAAATACAGGGTGCTTTCGTGCTGTCACTCGTCCACGCTGACCGTACAGGCAGAGCCGTGACCTGCTTGACAGTGTCTGTTGTGGTTATTCCCTACATTCAGTAAGGACTGGGCTGAAACAAAGCTTATTTTTCTTAGGCTGAGAACCAGCCAGTTACATCTCTGGTGCAGTGGTCCTCTGACAGTTACTGGACAGGTATAAACATTTGGTGATCTTTCAGTACATGGCTCCTGTGGTTTGGCAGGTCCTACAGCAAACACTCCAAAAGATGGGTTCAAGGAAGATCTTTAGCTCAGGTGTTGGATGGAGAGTGAGGATATTTGTGTCTCACTGAAAAATGTTGCATTCTCCATCAGTCTACTGTTGCTGGACCACCACCAGAGGAAGAGTGAACAGTTGCAGGAGGATGGCACGTGATAATGAGTAGAAACTTCACAAGTGTTCTGTGTAACCAAAACAGATCTTTGCAGATGGGCTTGGGTTTCATTGTTAAAATTCACATTAATCTTGATCTGTTTGTGTGCAAAAGTGGCTATTGTGAAAGACAATCATTGCAAGCAGACTCGCTGGGGCTGAAATCCCTAAGGAGAGGAGAAGGAGACCGAAAAACAAAGCAGGTTGCGTTAGTAAAACTCCAGATGCTATCCAGATAAAATATGTGGTGTTCAGATGCTTAATACAAAATGTCCTAGCTGCGGTGTTTAGAGTCTTACTTTTAAATGGGTACTGGGAATCCCTTTAGCTCAAGACTGGAAAAGCCTGAAGGCACCATCACATAGAGAGAATACATTGTTCTAGTACCATTTTCTAATTTACAGAGGAAGTAACAACAACATAAGTTCATTACACCCTTGGTGGCAGGTATGACCTCTAATGTATTTACCGAGCATAAGCACATTGGTTTGCGTAGCAACAAAGAAGGAATGGTTGATTTCAACTTTCACAAAATTAGATGCTTGATTTTGATGAATAGGGTCCTTCAAGGTAAGAACAGTGCTGTGTTACTTTTAGTGAGTTATTTCTCACAAAAAGAGCTTGAACTCTTCCATAAAGGATTTCTGAGTGTGGTGTTTTTCAGTTTTTTCTTTTAGGGAGATGTTATAACTGAAACAGTGAGCCAGATTCATCCTTGCTATATTACATCCTAAAACAATTGGTCTGCTCCTGTTTTCATTCAAACCATTATAAAAATTGTACTCCTTTGCTGTGTTTTATGTATTTACACTGATGTAGTTAAAAACAAAATTTTCCGGAGGATTCACAGCAGAGCTGGAGCTTGCATGTAAAATAAACACACAGCCCGCCTCTAATTTCTTTCTCTGTTGATGCTTTTGTCCTTGTTTTTTTACAAATGAGCTTTTTTTCAAGAAAAATATTTCCCTGCAAAATGCTCAATCTAGTTGCAGTCCTCTAATTAAATTTTTCTCTCTCTTTTTCTTTCTTTTTAAAGGCAATTGCACCTTTGCTGGAAAACAACCATCCTCCTCCTGACCTCTGTGAATTCTTCTGCAAGGTATCAGAATGGCTTTGCTTTCTGAAATCTCGTAGTTGTATATGAGTGTAGTTCTTTGAGGGGGTGGTTGTTTTTTTTCTTTAACTCCTTATCTCATGCCCAAGTTGATTTCAGTTTTTGGTCAGCAACCAATGATATTGGAATAGTTAACAGCACTATTATGATAAATAGATCCATATCCTTAGTACATCAGACTGCAGTCCTCTGTGACAGTTAAAATCTTCAGACACTCACACTTCAGTCTGAGTACAAGAGATGTCCTACTGCATGTTCTATTTAGCTAATGCAAAAATCACTGGAGTCACTGTGTTCAGATAAGTTGGTAATGGGATGCATAACTCAGCCCTAATAGTATGTCATTGGGAATGGCAGTGGGAAGATCATAAGGACCCATCCTCTTTTCTGGGAAATCCATGCTTGTTCTGCATTTTTCATCCTTTTCATAAACTTCTGAGTACTTTGGATTGCAGAGCTTGTGGATCTGAAAAAGCTACTTTTCCTCTAGGCCTGTTTGTGTTTCAGTTTTGAGTCTGCTTAAATTTGCTTACTGGTGACTGGGTGTATATTTTGTCAAACATCCTGAATGTCGCTTATAGTTTCCATCCAGAGTTATTCACCAGAAGCTTCTTCCTACAGAAATTAAGTCAAGTTTCAGAAACTCCTCTAGCTTGTATTTTTACAAGCCAGTTTTAGGGTCACATCTAGCCTCAGACTCAAGGCACTTTTATTCCTGGGGATTTTTGGCTTTGGTCTCCATCAGAGGTGGGCACCTAATGATCTCTAAATGTGTGGGATGGGCTGCATATAGGAGCAGGAAAGGCAACAGGTTATGGCCTTTTCCTCTTCAGAACTGAAATGGACAAGGCTAATGAGAAGGCTAATGTAGCTTCAAAATTGATCCTGCCTTGGGCAGGTGGTTGGACCAGAAAACCTCCAAAGGTCCTTCCCAACATAAATACTCTGACTGATACATTATGATTGTAAGTTTCAGCCTGTGATGGGAGAGTGGCTTGTTGGTACCCTCCAAGATATCCACCACAGGTTTTTAGCCTGGATCCCAAGGAAAGGAGGTTTGTGCCATTACACTGCCTGTGTCTACATCTTTTTGTCCCCAACCCCTTTACTTTTAAAACTGTTAGCAAGTTTCAACGAAATTTGACAAAAGGAGTAGAAGTCCCAAAAATACTACATTCCAATGACTTTTGTGACGAATAGGCAGTCAGGAAAGGAGCTCATGTAGTTCATGAGCTCCCATGGTAATCTTCTGTTAGATGCCAGCTAATCCATAGGAGAGAGCAGTGTTACAAGCACCCTAATCCCAAGAGAGATTAATTTAGCCCTTGGATCTTGTTAATCTTGGGGTAATCCAGGCGTGGGGTGTGAAGCCAGAGGAGACCCATCTTCATAATTTCTGCAGCTCACAAAATGACTTGTTGCTTGTTACAGCACTGTCGAGAGCGCCCACGGTCCATGGTTGTGATAGAAGTGTTCACACCGGTGGTACAGAGGATTCTCAAACACAACATGGTGAGTACATGGGGTCAGTTTGGAGAAGATTTAATGTGCTACCTTTCGTAATTAGCAGCTGCTCTATTGTCTGTAATCAACAAAGCACTGTAATATCTAAATCTAACCCCCCAAACTGTGAATGCTGCGTGTAATCATTTGTTACTTTAAATGCAGAACTAATAAGCGTTCAGTGGGACTTTCAAAAGTATCTAAGCAAAGCCATGATTTGAGGAACGTTTCATTTGGCAGCAGTGCCAGCATATGCAGCTCCAGCTCTCTCCCACCTGACTCTTGGCTCCTTATTTACTCTCCGCATGCTCTCCTTGTAGTTACAATGGTTTAAAATCAATAAATCAATGAAATAACAAAATCAGAGTAGGTACTTTGTTGATTTTGAGCTGAGGCCCTCAACATTTTTTTATTTGAGATACCCCCAGTTCTCTGGATTTCTGTTTCTCTTCAGACTCATGTCCAATGAGTTCTTACCTAGGTTTCCTAAATTTCCATATCCTTTTCTGCTATTCTTCTTCCTTCTTGTACCAGGAATCAGGTACTCTGTCATTTTATGATTGTTTTCTTCCAGGCTGCTTTCTCTCTTCTCATTGCCGATCAATTCTGTGCTAGTGATTGAAATAAATGCTAGGAGACCGCCCTGCCAGCTTCGCTCTTTCCACTCCATATACCAGATTTCCGCCCCCGCCCCCCCCAGGCTCTGAAGATATCTTACATGATCCATATTCCTTTCCTAAGAGAGGTCTGGGTGTTTACCAGCCCTTCATCCTTTGTGGCATATTAAGTTTCTTGCCATGGTTTTTAAGTTACATAAAGAAATTTTACTTCACAATGCTGTGGCAGAGTAACAAATAAATAAAATAAAATATTTAAGACAGTGGCTTGACTGTGATCTCAAGGATGGGTCTCATACCTCTGTGTCTACACAATCAACTTCTTTTCACTAACTGATACAATTTTAGAGACCGTCCACTGTCCTCCTGTGTACAGCATGAACCCAGTAGAAAACCGTTCGCATTTCTTAATTTCACAACAGTATTATTATTTAACTCCTTGAGTTCACAGAACTAGGTAGAAAGTCCAAGATGGCAAAAAGGTCATATTCCTGGCTCTGTGCCTGCACTCCGCAGACATGTAAACATTTTTGAATATTCTGTAGTGTTCAGTGAAATATTCTGTAAATGTTATTCTTGGATTCCGGACTGATTTTTTTTTAAAGCATCCAGAGCTCTTGAGGGGTCTCAAATAAAATCTAAATTCATAGTGTAATGCTTGTATTTGGTTAGCTTCAGAGAATTGGGTATATTTACCATACTTAACATTTGCAGATTGAAAATCAACATGTCTATACCGCAATGTGTAGTCAGAGAATTTATGGTGTCATATATTAATTGGAGTGGATTTGGGCACTTTACTGCTCTCCAGGGACTTCTGTACTGAATAGTCTTTTAGAGAATGTGTGTGTGCATGTAAATAAAGTTATCCTTTAGGGAGACAGTGTTGTTGGCAGTAAACCTCATAACCTTAGGAGGCCCCGTGCAATTCAGCGTGCTTAGGGCAGGAGACCTAGCTGTCTGTTCCCACCTTTGCTGCTAATTTGCTCTGTGGTCTTCAATAAGTTCACGATAAGTTTTCTTCCACGGTTTCCCACCTATAAAATGGGGAAAGAGTGCTTCATTTATCTATCATTTTGAAATCTCAAAAAACAAGGATATCTTTTTGTCTTGCTGATACTGCTGGTTACGTGCAGGACTGGAGACTATTGTATGCCGAGTTGTTTGGGGAGTGCTCAGCAACCTCTTAGTACCTTTGGATTTCAGCTGTTTGTAGGCTCGGCCCAAATGTTTGAATATAAGCACTATTGTTTGGGGTTTTTTGGAAGCAAGCAATATTGATAGTGTGTATTGTTCTGTATTTGGTATGGTGACAGGACGTCATATTATATTTAGAGAGAAATTTTATTTTAGAGCGGTCAGCAATGACATCCTCTTTATGATCTCTTGGGCTTTCATTCTAATTTCAGTTAGGACATCTACAGAAGTTGAAAAATTTAATAAACAAATTGCAACTGCAAAAGCTGTCTTTCAAGGAGTGTTCATGAAATTAAATGGCACCAAATGATATACGAAGCATGCACGGTCTCATGCCCTTGAACCAAGCGTATCTGCACCTGCCAGCAGGAGTTGTTAGAAGTCTAATGATTTTCATTGTAATACCAACTGTGGAATCTCCACCATCCGTTTGCTGGATGAAGTTACCAGGCAGCCATTCAGTACTAGCTAAGAGTGACACTTAAGACATTGTATTCACTTTTTTGGTAGTTTTCTCTAGCTGTAAAACCTATGAGATGTTAATATTGGTTGTGCTATAGAGGTGCCTCAAACCAAAATAAGCAACAAAATAATTACCTGCTCTAGGTGAATCTGTTCTGGCAGGGGGGCTGGACTAGATGATCTCCAGAGGTCCCTTCCAACCCCTGTGATTCTGTAACAGAAGGTTTCAGTGCTTTGGGAGTGTATCTTCCCTTTTACAGACCACCAGTTTGTACCGCTTGTGGCATTTCTTTAAAATTTCAGTTGCCATTTATTTTTTCAGGGCGACTCTTTTTCTATAGCCAGCTGCTTGAGGGATAACTGGGAGAGCTTGTTTGTCCTCAGTGGACCTTGTTCACCCCTTGGAAATTTAGCTTTGTAGTTCTGCAACACCTGTGTAATAAGGTTACACCTGTATAAATGTAAAGAAGTGTGCTGTGGAGTAACACTCACCAGACAGCAGATTTTAGTCCTTTCACATCTAAAAATAGCAGGTGATGTGAGGAGATGCAGCGTTTCAGTTAACAGGTGCCTTTCCGACAGCAGAATTTAAAGAAAGTGACTGTTGAGCTCACCTGTCACATTCACATTGTAGCTGGAGTAAAATTCCTGGAGAAAGAACTGATCTCTGGTTTTATACTTGATCACTTATTGATCGCATGTCAAAAAGTTTTTCTTTAGAACCAGAATAGATACAATGTCAAACATGGAAGTAAAAAGTTATTTTTGAGTTGCATTTCTAAAACACTGCAGTTATGAGTGGAAGCAAAAATGCAAAACAACAAAAAATGCATTTCAAAATAAAAGTATAAAGTGAAGTGTACAAAAGAAATATAAATGCAAGTAGGATTTTTTTTTTTGTTTTCATGAAATGTCTTTTGTTTCAAGGTGGGTATGGGGGAAAAAGCAGAATTGGAAAGCATGTCATTAGTGGGAAGAACGTTACTTCAGCATGCAGTGATACTGTGCTTTTGAAGCTGTCAGCGTAGTAACAAAGTGAATTCAGTTGTGTTTTAAGTTGATTTCTTTTGAAAACCCACAGTTTTGACATACATTGCAGGCATGTTTCACCATCTTCACCGAGTCTCTCCTTTTTGGACAGGATTTTGGGAAGTGCCCTCGGTTGCGGCTGTTTACTCAGGAGTATATTCTGGCTTTGAATGAGCTGAATGCTGGAATGGAGGTGGTGAAGAAGTTTATTCATAGGTTAGTTGCATTTAATTTGTGGCATATTTCCAATCCTGTGTACATGCTTTGCTGTGTTACTTGTCCCAGCCCTGCTTATCTCTTTACTGGCTGTTAAGAGAAGCTGGTGCTTTTTGGTACTGGCAAACAGCAAATAAATTAGAAGATTCCATAAGGCAATGTTGCTGAAGTCTCCCTCTGCCTTTTTTTTTTTAAAATAATTCTCAAATGTGGCTGGGGTTTTCTGCGTAGTTACACACTGGAAGCAAATGGACTTTCCTGTGTGTACATTCTTTTTATACATTTAGACTCAGAGCCTCTACAGAGAGATTCCCATTAGCTTTAGACCACATAATGCTCAGTCATGTGTGAGATTTGGGGCGGGCTGCAGAGATACCACATCAAATAAATTGACAATGCAGTTTAGACTTGTTCATAATTAGGACCATTGGGTAGGGATTTACAGGGTTAAAATAACTCTCTGTTACGGCCCTTCTGAAGATTCCCCCAAGGCTGTCTATCCAGTTCTGGCACCCTGTTCTGTCTGGCTGGTTTTGCCCACAGAAATCTTCCTCGCAATATTGTCATCTTGATTTTGTTTTTCAGCATGCATGGTCCAACTGGACAATGCCCCCATCCCAGGGTCCTGCCAAATCTTGTAGCTGTCTGCTTAGCAGCCATTTATTCGTGTTATGAGGAATTTATCAACAGGTCAGTATGAATTCCCAGCTTACTCCATGTTATCCGCTTCCAAACCCATGGCATCTGCAAACAAGACTGGTGTGAGCGTGGGTTGTGGGTATGTGAGAGCGTGTCTTCATTCTCACTCTGCTCATTGCTAGCGTTACATGTGGGAGTTCTGGTCAATCACATATATGGTTTTGTAGATATGTGATTATATTTGTTACACTCTGTGTGCTTGAAAATCTGAAAGATGCTGAACCTTCATTCACTTGTCCTCACTGTGGCATATTTTGAGGCAGTGAGCATGGGCATCTGTTATTGCACACCTTTGGCTCCCATGCTTGAAAATGGGGGCAGTGTGAGGAGCTCGGCAGTTCGCAGTAAGCTGCAGTAACTTCCAGGACGAAGGTCAACAGCCAGCTGCCTGCTGATCTTGGGTGCTGTTAAGATATTCCTCTAAGGCAGACTGCAGCTGTAACCAACTTTTTTAGGCCAGCAGAAGATGAGAGTGCTCCACAAGTCTCTGGGAGTTAAGCACTACCCAGAGTGGTGTTGGATTTGCCCCCTTTTGGCACATGAAGTGTGTGTTACAACTAAAGCAAACGGGAAGGGTGAGATCTTGAAGAAGGGGTTGTGTGTAAATCCTTGTGTATCTACAGCTTTGAACCTGAGCTGGTTTCACAATGCTGTTTCCATTATTGTGGAAAATTTGATTCCTGACTTACCACAGAATAGATGCCGCAGTTCTTGACACACGAGCTGGTTTCCAGTAGACACTTAGGGTTCCCCTCTGCTATTTTTCCTGTTTGTTTATGCCTATCTGACTTTTCTCATGGTAGAGCACGGA
Source organism: Burhinus oedicnemus (assembly GCA_008921705.1). Taxonomy (NCBI): domain Eukaryota; kingdom Metazoa; phylum Chordata; class Aves; order Charadriiformes; family Burhinidae; genus Burhinus; species Burhinus oedicnemus. Next base: position 682,796 of record VFFE01007004.1, read on the forward strand.
CAGGGGCTGCTTAGTGTCCAACAAAAATTCCAGACGCGAGGGCTGCAGACAAATGTCTGGGCATGTACTGTAGCCAGATACATACTTGGGCATGGATTCTGTTACAGCTTTGCACAACTTGGATGGGAAGGTTCACCTTTATACTAAACTGGCATGTCAATTAGAGTAATGAAAAGCTCCAATCTTTGTAGAATAGGGGCTGCAGAACAGTTCTGTTGGAGCCTTTCAATGTTTTTAATTGATTTCAGTAATCCAATTACACAGAAGAAAGCAATCCGGTGGGCTGGGGTGAAATGCAGTGGGAAATTGCAAAAGATCTTGGCTTCTCAGTGTTGCGCTCTGTCTCCTGTGCTCTGCTGTTATGTCGGTCTATTGAAATTATTTGTTTATTTTTAAAATTCAGTCGAGACAATTCACCAAGCCTGAAGGAAATTCGGAATGGCTGCCAGCAGCAGTGTGACCGAAAGCCTAATCTCCCTCTCCGCCTTCTTCACACAAGTCCTGACCTGGTCTCTCAAGAGGCCACTTTGACTGAATCCCGTCTCAAACCAGTCATTGTCACTTCAAATGAGATCCATGTCGAAGTGGAGCGCAACAACACAGCTAATCAGAAGATGACAGCCAACGTTGGCAATGACAGTGAGCCCAACCTGATTGACTGCTTGATGGTCAGTCCTACCTGCAGCACCATGAGCATTGAGCTGAGCACCCAGGCAGACAGGATCCTTGGCTGTTATGTTGAAATACTCAAGATGCTGTGAGTAACTATTTTAAACAGCTTTTTGAACAATGTCATCTTAACAATGGGGGGCTTTTCCCACAGGCCTGTCGTCTTCAACATCTGTGGCCAGCAAGCACATGGTTATAAATCTGAGTCCAGCCTTTGAAAGAGACATCTGGCACTGCCAATATGTTCTAAAAATAGCATTAGGAAGATGAAAATGGAAAGCTTATTTGTACAGTGAGCCTCAGACATATTACAGAAGACGGGATGTTGTTGCCAGTGGTTTCTGGTTTGTTCTTGCCCACCAAAAAAAAAAATAAAAATTCCATTTGTCTCCTCCAGGGCTCTCGGGATTGCCCGAGACAGAGCTAGAAAAGACAGGTCTATTCTAGGCTCAGTGCCTGTGCAGTGATAGGCAGTGCTGCTCCCTTGGCTTCAGCAGGATTTGGATGAGGTCAGTGTCTTTCACTTAGGTGTTCTCCCTTCACATGTTTGTAGAAGTTTTATGACTTGTTCAGATTTACTTGTATTAAAGTGGAGCCTCTATTTGTTGACCAGTTGCTTTGGTACAACGAACCTGTATTAGTGAACGACTGCTCAAATAGGCATTTACAAAATGATGGCTCCATGGTTTCCTGGGAGGTAAATCCTCTGAACATCTTCAAAAGGAATATAAAATAAAAAGTTCTTCAGGAAAAGCTTGGTTTTCTCCTGGATAAATAGATGAAAAGGAGTAACACATAAGGTGGATTGCAGAATGGAAGCTTGTAATACAAGTGCAGTAAAACAACCCAAAACAACTTTGTTAACTGTGACAGCCAGCTCTGCTACTGACTTGCAGTATGTCTTTGGGCAAACTGTTATATTTCTACGTTAATTATTTTTAAACAATGTAAAGCTAAATGGAAGCCATAGTTGAGGTTTTTAGAATACAAGACATGGTGGGTAAAATTTGGACTCTGCTGTAAACCATGAGCATGTGCCTACACTGAAGTCAAATGCAAATCTGGGTATATGCTCTCAAGGAATTGAATGAAGTCCAACTGCCGTGATGAAGGATTTTGTGAAAGTTTTGTCCCACATTTTTTGTCTTTTTCAAAATACTTAGTACCAATTGTCAACATAATTCTTTCACTCACTTGCAGAGCTGGCTTGCAAATACATACTCAGAACTGGAGGCAGGACAAGTGAATCCAAGGTCCTGTTCCCATTAGATTCTTGAGCAGGAAGTTGCTGAAGGCTAATTTTATTCCCCCCCTCTCGGCCTAACCTCTTCTGCCTTTAAAAATCTTTTCATTGAAAAGCACAGCATCTGACTTTGCTTCATCTGATGGCTTCTAAGTGCTCACACACCCAGGTGCTACATTAAACACGTCGTGTATTTATTCCCATCCTCTTGACTCTAGATGTTTTCCATAAACACTATGAACTCTCTCAGTCCTGATGCTGGCTTGGATGCTGACTCACTAAGCATTGACGGTTTTGGTTTCATCATGCAGCTGACACACTTTATAAACAAATTCACAAATGGATATGTTCTTCCTTACAGTTTTTCCACGTTTGAAACATTTGATATGCCAGGTCTCAATTCCCATATTATCTCCTACACAAAGAACTCTTACTTCGCTCCATACCTTAAAATAATGGGGTTTTTTATGTGTTTGCTGTCTTTTTAAAAATCAAGCTCTTCAATAGCAACAGTGAAAATGGGAATCTGTTATTGTTATTGCACAGGTTATAGGTGTGGAGCAGCTTTCTGCCCTTTTCAGCTTGTACAATGGTAATTCTGAAGGGTGAAACCCACAGGATGTGTATACTGAAGGACCAGCGAGACTACAAAATTGGTGCAGCTCTCCTCAGATTGCATTGCCAGAGTCCACACCCTGCTTGAGAAATCACAGCCGATGAGAATATAGAACAATTTCTAAGGCAGAGCCATGGCTGGTACATATATTGTAGCTCCACTGGTTCGGTTTCCCTTCTGTTCCTGTTCATCCCTTGATTTTTTTTTTTTTTTTTTTTTTT